>PVJA010024578.1:0-31698 GCA_004027025.1 Myocastor coypus | reverse complement strand
ATCGAACTGCGGTCCCTGAAGCCGCCCAAGCTTTCCCAAGCAGGCGCTTTAGACCACTGAGCCATCCCGCCGGGCCCCAAGGATGGGTCATTCTTATAAAGCCAACATTCTGGGAAAATGATTATGCAAGATGGCAAGTTGAAGCTCAGCCTGAGCAACTTAATTTTCAGTGAGGCAGGCTCTCTTTCAAAATAAAAGACAAAGAAGCAGGAGATGTAATTTATTGCTAAGCTACATTTAATTTCCAGCACTGAAAAAGAATAAAAGAAAAACCCTGCTAATAATGAGCCATGAAATGAATGATGCAGGGGCCAGGGAGGTAGCTCTGTGGTACAGTGCCTGCCTGGCAAGTGCAAGGTCATGAGTTCAAACCCTGGTCTCACAAAAAAAAAAAAAAAGAAAGAAATGAATGATGCTATGTCATTTGCCAACAGAAGTGTGCAAGTCTTCATCCCATATATTAAGTTTAATAAATTAGGTACAGAATGTAAAATGCCTTTCATTCCATTACAGGAGAAACAAAACATGGGATGTGAAATAAAGAATAAATGATAAATAAAGGAATGGCTAATATATTAGAAATGAGAGTGATTAATTGGATAAGGCTAGAAAGTGAATATGATTGGGAAAAGTGTAAAATATAATCAATATATGATTATACATATGTACCAATTGTCCAAAATGAAATTAAAGCTTGTATATTACAAAATATATGAATTCTAGTATTTCCAAAAAAGTACTGTTTTGGAAATTGTGGCTTTAAAGATAGCTTCCAGGTCAGATGTGAGGGCTCATGCCTGTAATCCTAGTACTTGGGAAGATGAGACAGGAGGACTACTGCAAGTTCAAGACTAGCATGGCCTAGAAAGTGAGCTCAAGGTCAGGCTGAACTACATAGAGAGACCCTGTCCCAAAGACTAAATAAATGAATAAAGATAGCTTCCAATTATTTAGTTCACTGTCAAAATTTCTTAGCTGGCATCAATAGAAAATGCATTTTAATAAAGCATTAATATCAACAACAGTTTTATCAGATGTCTGTTTGGTTTTTTTACCAGAAATGAAGAGGTACAGAGATGCTGTCAATATAAAGTTTGGAACCAATACAAAGAAATATTCCTTTCTACTCCAGATGTTGATGAGATTGTAAAACAAGCAGGTTTAACACCGTCTGAACTCTTTCCCTGTAAAAATCCTCAAATTGGGTCTTTATCACTTAATACACCCATCAGAGCTCCCACTGCGCTGAAACCAAGTGAGTATTTGAGATATAAAGAAAACCTGTATAGGTGTTATGACACTGAAAGAAACTGTGGTGATTTTCAGTCCTTACACAAGCATGCAAGGACAAAGGCTGAAGACAATCCCTATGAGCATGATCAATGTGAGAAATCCTGCTCTGATCTTAGTGAAAGTATTCACTTTATACAGAAAATCTCCGAAGTTAAGAAAAATTTCAAAGCCTCTAAAACAACAAGTGATATTCAGATCCATAAAAGAAATCACAGTGGGGGTAAAGCCTATGCATGTAAGCAATGTGGAAAAGCTTTCAGCACTCAAAGGTATTGTAAAATACATGAAAGGATTCACACTGGGGAAATATCTTATATATGCACGCAATGTGGGAAAGCTTTTAGCACACATGGTGCTTGTCAACTACATGAGAGAAGTCACACTGGAGAGAAACCTTATGTATGTAAGCAATGTGGGAAAGCTTTCACCACCCAGGGTTATTGTAAAATACATGAAAGAATTCATACTGGGGAGAAACCCTATGTATGTAAGCAATGTGGTAAAGCTTTCATAAAACGATGTGATTGTCAAACACATGAAAGAACTCACAGTGGGGAGAAACCTTACATATGTAAGAAATGTGGAAAACGTTTTAGTATGCACAAAAATTGTCTAAGACATGAAAGAAGTCACAATGGGGAAAAACCTTACATATGTAAGCAATGTGGGAAAACTTTCAGCACAAAGAGTTATTGTCAAGTACATGAAAGAACTCACCTTGGAGAGAAACCATATGTATGTAAACAATGTGGAAAAGCTTTCACCACATACGGATACTGTAAAATACATGAAAGAAATCACAATGGGCAGAAACCTTATACGAATAAGCAAAGTGGGAAAACTTTGAGTACAAAAAGTCATTGTCAAATACTTGAAGGATCTCACCCTGAAGAGAACCCATGTGTATGTAAACAATGTGGGAAAACTTTCAGCACAAAGAGTAATTGTCGAAAGCATGAAAGATCTCACACTTGGGAGAAACCATATGTATGTAAACAATGTGGGAAAGCTTTCAGTTCATTGTATTATTGTAGAATTCATGAAAGAAATCACACTGGGAAGGAACCTTATATATGTAAACAATGTGGGAAAACTTTCAGCACAAACAGTAATTGTCGAACGCATGAAAGAATTCACACTGGGGAGAAACCATACATATGTAAACAATGTGGAAAAGCTTTCAGCACACGTAGTGTTTGTAAAGAACATGAAAGAACACACACTGGGGAAAAACCATACGTATGTAAACAATGTGGGAAACCTTTCAGCAGAAACAGTAATTGGCGAAAGCATGAAAGAATTCATATGGAAGGGAAATGCTATGTATGTAAGCAATGCGGGAAAACTTTTAGGACATATTATGGTATTCAAATTCATGAAAAAACTCACACTGGGGAGAAACCCTATGTATGTAAGCAATGTGGGAAAGCCTTCATGTCACGTGGTGGTTTTCAAAAACATAAAAGAAGTCACTCTGAGCAGAAGAAGCGCTATGTGTGTAAACAATGTGGGAAAGCTTTCAGGTTGCACAATGAATGTAAAACACATGAAAAAATTCACACAGAGGAAAATCCTATGCATGTAAGCAATGTGAAGGAAGATTTGCTATTAAGTCTTCATTAAATAGACATAGAAAAACTCACTGGAGAGAAACCTTGTGTATTTAAGCAATGTAGGATTACTTTTAGCACACATATGGAATGTCAAACATATGAAAGTCTCCATAGGGAGAAATTATATTTGTATGCTTCTTTTGAAATTTTTGTGAAATTTTTCCTGCAGAAGAGACATGCAGAAATAAATAATACAAGGTGGGTGAGATAGCTAGGTGGACTAAGTTCCTGCTTAGGCAAGCCCAGGGACCAGGGTTGGATCCCCTGCACTACATTCTGCTCACCCCACCCCTGGGCATACTATACCAGCCACTGAGACTGCACATGGTGGTGCATGCCTGTAATCCCAGTGCTGGGAAGATTGAAAACAGAAGCATCACCTACAAGTCTGAACTGCATAGTGAGACCTTGTATCAAATATAAAAAGAAAGAATACAAAAAGTTTGATATCAAGATTTCTCACTACTTATCCCAAAGAATATCACATGGAGATATTAGAAAGCACATATTTTGTGTGGTTTTCAGTAAATTACTAATAGATGGGTAGATGAGGTATGGAGTCTTTCTGAGCATAATACACTGTATCATTTGATTTAGTATGGTGGGTTGAATTGTTTTTTACTTTCCAGTGCAGTTAGTATTTTTGTAGTTTTTATTTTATTTTGTCTCTACAGTTGGGAGGTATAACCCACTAATGACTTTATTTTGTAATTGCTTTTTTAAAGTTGTTCAGATTTTTCACTGTTCTTTTTTCAAATTTTGGTATATATTCTCTATAACAAAAGATATCCCCAAATTTGATATTTTGTTATTTAGATGTATATTTTTACAGATTTCTGAATATGTGTTTAATTTAATAAAGTTGAACTTTTATGACAATTTGTAGATTAGTAAACTTCATTTTTCATATGGCAAGATACCTGCTTATATACCTACATTAATTCTATATTATCTATATTATGTTGTATTTGCTTTCACTTTAGATTCAGTGTTATCATTTCTGTAAGGTTTTATTCTCATAAAAGATTTTACTTTTCATTTTATATCACAGCAACTTTCAAATTACTAGTATTTTTTGTACCACATTCACCGAAAATAAAGCAGTGCTGAGTTTCTGATCGCCAGAGTCCTGTAGTACTTATCTCCAAAATGATATCATGAATTATAGTAATCTCAACACAAAGTATGAATGAGGATATGATTTATCAGTAACAACACTTTCAAAACATTGTTTTTCAGCAGTGGAGCTGTTTCAGGGAGCACAGTTGCTATTAAACATACAAAGCAAGAGTTAACCAAATAGCTCAGTGCATTAAAGCACCTGTAAGCAGGCACAGGAGTCAGGGGTTTAATCCCCAGGTCAGCTATGCTGGCCCCGCCTCTGGACCATGCTGAGATAACAATTGAGACTGGATCTGGTGGCATGTCTGTAATCCCAGCTCTTGGGAGGCTGTAAACAGGTGGATCACAATGAGTCCAATTTAGTAGTAAGACCTTAAATACCCTGTAAACCCTTCCCCCACCCCCCCAAAAAAATGCCTTTTTTCTCTTTTCTGATACTGTGATGCCATTCTATTCTGGGTGATCATTATTGCTTTTACCTACTAAGCTATAATATTGCATTAAGGAAAACCTAACTTATGAGAGATATTCATAACAGTATTCATGAGCACAAAAGCTACTCAAGGGGCCCAGCGGGATGGCTCGGTGGTCTAAAGCACCTGCTTGGGAAAGCTTGGGCGGCTTCAGGGACCACAGTTCGATCCCCGGCACCACATGCTGTGCCAGCCCTGCCCTCGGGGTAGGCTGAGCCGGCCATAAAAATGAGTGAATAAACAAACAAAGGTTCTGAAACAAGAAATAAATAAATAAATAAAATTAAAAAAAAAAAAAAAAAAAACTACTCAAAGTCTGATGGGACTATGTTAAAACCCATTATATAGAAACATAAATGAGTAAATCATTACATACTGATGATGCAGTGAACACAGTCACTTGTCAAAAGCTTTATTTTGCTGAGGCACAAATTAATAACCAGTTGTGTAAGATCATCTAAAAATACAACTATTTCATATCTAAAGTATCTGATATAATTCACTGAGCATAATACACTGCAGAGTACCTGGTCAATTTTTACACCTTATTCTAAATTCCTCATGGCACATTTCAGCTTCTTACCATCACCAGGAAGATTCATAGTATGTATTGCTATCTCAGGTAGTAATGGAATATTGAAAATGTGACACATTTTCTCCCAATCATGTTTACTTTCCTATTTTTTTACCATGGGGAAAAAACCTTAGTAGGCTTGCTGATACATGTTTTCAGTCCCAAAATTTCAGTAGGCAGAGATAGGAGGAAAGCAAAATTTACTCCAGCCTATTCAAATTAGCAAGAAACTGTGGTAATGTATGAAAGGCTTGCAGATGTACCCCACTGGCTTAGTACTTTTAGGTTTCATTTCCAGTATCACAATTACATGTTAATGTTTATCTTTTTCTCACTTAATGTGTTAAGGTCTGCGTCAGGTACTATTCCATAAGTCCTCAGCATTACAAGAGTCTGAGACAGTTTGAGTATGGCTTTCAAGTCAGTTTGGAGGGGGATGACTTAGTTAGATGCCTTAGCAAATCAAGAAAGAACTCTACTTTTGTTGACATATTTAATTTTATGGAAAGGAGCATGTTTAAGTCAAGAAAAACTTTGCATCCTAGAATAGAATTTTTAAAAATCACAATTATGAATTAGAATTTTGTTGATTAGGAAATACTCTTTATGGTAATATTTGTACAATGGATATGCCTGAATCATAGAATAAAACATAGGCTATAACTTGAATGAGCTAGTTACTCCATATTCTGAAAATTTGGACAGAGCAGTTGTCTCAATGCTCCGTCTGGTTGTTTTTAATAGCAAGTCAGATAGGCTAAGACAAGAAACAAAAAGAATTATTTAAAATTTGAAAACTGCACAGATGTGGAAGGCAGCAAGAGTGAAGAAATAAGCTAGATAATGAAATATTTTTGTCAGATTCTTAGAAGAGTAATATGTGGAAAAACTGGGTCAGTGAAATGAATACACACTTCTCAAAAGAAGAATAACTTACCAACAAACACCAGAATATATGTGTGGTGTTTGGCCCAATAGAGACATGCAAACTAGAACAGAAGCTTACTACAGAAAGAGCACCAGTCATCAGGAAGTCTGATGTTCCTGCCAGCAAGATAGATCAGTGTCTTTTTTTTTTTTTTTTTTTTTTTTTTTTGGTGGGACTGGAGTTCCAACTCGTGACCTTGCAATTACCAGGCAGGAACTTGTGCCACAGAGCTATCTCCTCAGCCCCTAGCTCAGTGGACTAAAGCACCCACTTGGGTAAGCTTAGACAACCACAGGGACTGTAATTGGATCCCCAGCACCACATGCTGCGCCAGCCCCACCCCCAGGGCAGACTGAGCCAGCCATAACATAAATAAATAAAAAAATAAAGTTGGGGCTGGAGAGAAAAAAAAAAAAAATAGAACTGTAATGTTCCTGATAATGTAGGTGGAAAGGAAACATTCAGGAAAACTGATGGGAATATAAAATAGTTCAACGACCTTGGAAGTCAGTACACAAAGTATTTAAAAAGCAAAGTATTTAAAAACAAGTAATTTCATTCTATGTGGTGCCTCATCTGTTGTCTCTCTTCCCTAAATATTTAAAGATATATTCCTTTAATCTATACATATGTTGTTTACCACAGCTTTGCTCATGTTTTCTGTTGAGCAGCGACAGCGAGCCCGGCTCTATCAGCAAGCAAATACAAAGGGTAAATAAGAAGGATTTTCTGTGTAGAACGTGTAACAACTTATGCGTGATGTCCGTGTTAGGCTATCCTTCCTGATTATTGTCAGTATGAGCATAACAAACGTGTTAATGTGGCAAGGATATCACTGTTATGTTCATTTTATTTGACATATTAAATTCACTACATTTTTTCACCTTTCTTGGTTTGATCACATATTTCTACATTACACCTCAAGGAATACCTTCAAATTTATTGGGGTGGTCGTCCACATGGCACTGTCATTATATTCTCTCCTATGTTCACTGACATTCTGATCATTGTACTGCAGTGAAACATATTTAAGCACATGTATATATAAGTTTACTTTTCTCATAAGGGATTTCTGAATATCTTTGCATAATCAGAGACAGTATGCTCCTTCTTACGGCTTAAACCTGGGAAGCTACTGACTGCCCAAATGAAACTAGAATTTTAGAAATAAGAAGACCCAACGGTATAACCTTATATTCTGAGGGTTAAGGTTTGAAGCCCCATGAGGAACCCTAAAAAAGGCCTATGTCCAAAGACTGAATGTCCTGGAGTCCGATATCCTTGGATGATGACAAGTCACATACACCAAAAAAAAAAAAAAAAAAATCACAGCTGCAAAAGTTAAGATTGCAGAAGTGGGAGCTTCTTTTTCTACCTATATTGTTGAGTAGAGGAGGGTGTGCCAATGCCCAGTCCTTTTGGATGACACCAGTTTTTCTCAAAATGTGTTTCCCTCTCAGATCATTGGCCTACATATCAGTTATTGTCTCTGAAGCAGAAATACTGAAGTATGGAAATGTGCTTTAACAGGTAGTGTGGCATGTCTAAGTCAAGTTGTGTTGATAACCAGACCAACAATCCAAATGCAAAAAATTGCAATAAGTGCAATTTTTTTATTAATACCTGTTTGCAGTATATAGGGCTTTTTTTCTCCCCCCAGAAACTGGCACATAAAACTGGGAATTTTGGGACATGACTCTAATCCCAGCCCTCAGGAGGCTAAGTCAGAAATAATGTTGCAAATTTGAGGCCAGCCTGGGCGATCTTGTGATTTCAAGACCAGCCCAAACTGTATAACACAACCCTGTCTCAAAATAAAATTCAAAAAACGTAGCACGTGTATATGACACATCTAGATATTTTTACATGCCCTTCTTAAGCTCCTGCTCCCCTATATATTCATTCCCAGTTCCACTTGGAAAATATCTACCTCATTTTCATTACCAATCTTTTTTTTCAACTTTTTGAAAAATATATTTATTTAATACAGGATCTCGTTACACAGCTAAGATTCATACTGATACTCTTGTGTCAACTTCCCAAGCACTGGGATTACAGGTGTTCATGTGCTGGCCCAGATTTCTGGGACCAGGAAGACATGTAGTACTCAGGATCAAACCCAGGTCCCTGCACTGGCCAGGCAGGCACTCAGACCGATGAGCTATCTCCCCAGCCTCATTTTTCTTTTAAATGTATTTAGTACAAGGTCTCACTACACAGAGCAGACTTGTAGTTTTCCTCCTGTTTTTCAGCCCTCCCAAATTCTGAGATTACAGGCGTGCACCAGCAGTCTCAATCACTGTCTCCGTGTACCCCGCGGCAGGGCCACTACGGCATGTGGTTCCACGGATCAAACATGGTTCCCTTCGCTCTGCCTAGGCTGGAACTTTATTCCACTCCTCTATCTAACCACGTCTCATTTTTTTTCTTATAAACTTTAAATAGAGTGCCTCAAATTATAAATTCAGTCATTACTAAATAGCAGGAGCTAGTCACATTCTCAAATAGGCAAGTGTACAAAGATTTCAGCATTCTTTCTATGTTTCTAAAGAAAATGCCCAGAATGTTTCCAAGAAACATAATCTTAAATAATGGATATGAGGCCACACTGTGACTCCAGCAGTGCAGAGACATACTGGCATGTGATCAGCATGAGCACTGGTGTGCAATGCATGAAACTGAAGCATCAGCCTCACCACCACGAATCCCGACGCACAGCTGCCAGAGTTGTGAAATGCAAGACTTGCCCTGTTTGTCTAGTACCTAGAGTGTGGCACTGATTACATCATTTTTTTATTGAATTCATTTTATTATTGAGTGCCATTGCAAATCTCTACCTGTGCAATAGAAAATATGGAAGCCACATGCTTCCCCTCCCCCTCCTGAAAATCAGTCTATTTTGATCTTACTTTAATACATGGTGAGAAATATGTGCCTAGCACCAATCTTCTGCATGTGGATAGGCAGCTTTACTAGCACTTTTTGCTAAAGGGGCTCTCCTTCCTCCAGCACAGGCTTTTCATCACTTTATCAAAAATTATGTGGCTAAATGTGTTTGGAGTTGTTTTTGCATCTTCTATCCTTTTCCACTGAATTATATGCAAGTTTTTGTACCACTGCTGTGCTGTTTTCATCTCTGTGGCTGTGTCGCTTGTCATCCGGGGCTTTTAATGCCTTCTGTAATGTTGTCTTTAGTAACTATGTCTCACTCTGTGGTTCACATTGGCCTTCATCTCATTGTGTAACTCAGGCCAGCATCAAACTTGAAGGAATTTTCTAACCTCACCACCTTGAGTGCTGGGGTTACAGGTGTGTGCCACACAGGTCCTTGATGTGCTTTTGTTGCCCAAGACTAGTGTTATTTTTCTGGTCTCTTCTGCCTCCATACTTATTTTCTGGGGTTTTTCATGGTTCCCATACCATAAAGTCTTGAGTATTGACATAGTACCCTTCATGCTGTAGTTGTATTCCACTGTCAGGAAGTCACACCAATTTCACACCTGTTGTATTAGTTTCTCTCTACCTCTACTAGAGAGGCTTCCCTTGCCTGTGGTGAGCTGAGGAGAGAATACAGTCAGGAAGCTGCATTCCTAGATATTTGAGGAAAATAGTGGAAGAAGCCATTATACAAGAAACTTGTCCCTGCATAGAATCTCTGCTATCTCATCCCTTTAAACTGTGACAGTTGTTCTCAAAATACTGTTCCCCCAAGAATGCAAAAAAAAAAAAAAATACAGACCAGCCATGATGGCACCTCTTCCTTACCATTATCCACATATTTGGCTAGATCTAAATGATTACCCTTCAGATTGAATTTCTACTTGCTCACCCCAGAAGAATGACTGTCATAAAGAAGTTAACTATTAACGAAGCTGGAGAGGCTATGGGGAAAAAGGAGCCATTCTCCATGGAAGGTGAGAATGTAGACTGGTAACAACCTCTAGAGAAACCAACTTGGAGACTCCTCAAACCACTAGGATTGGAAGTCCCATTTTACCCAGCTATTCCCCTCCTCAGTATTCTTCCAAAAGAACTGAAAACATCATACCACAGTGATATATGTGCAGCCATGTTTGTAGCAACACAGTCTACCATAGCCAAATCTTAAAAACAATCAAAATGAGCAATACCTGAGGAATAAACTAAAAACAGATAGTATTTTCATACAATGGATTGTGGCTCTGCTATAAATACCTTGAGGCCTTCATGGGTAAATGGATACACCTAGAGGCTATACTCATAAGTGAAATAAATGAGACCCACATGTGTAAACATCAGATAGTCTTCCTAGTGAAAGAACCTGCAAGAATAAATAAAATCTGAACAGTACAATAGATATAGTAAAATGGAAAGAAACAGATCTTAAGAAATGAACAATGAGAGCCGGGAGTGGTGGCACATGCCTGTAATCCCAGCACTCGGTAGGCTGAGACAACAGGATCGGTGCAAGTTTGAGACCAGCCTGGGCTACAAAAGTGAGCTCAAGGCCAGCCTGAACTGCTGGCTGTCTAGCGAGACCCTGTCTCAAAAAGACAGAAAAAGAAAGAGAGAGAGAGAGAGAGAGAGAGAGAGAGAGAGAGAGAGAAAGAAATGAACAATGGCAATGAGGTAAAGGAGAAAACATAGGAAAAAAAGAAGGGAAAAAATCACATGCAAGTGTATACACAGGATAGCCAAGATGACTGCTACTAATTTCCATCACATTTTTGAAAGTAGCAGTTAATGTATAAAAGTCTTACTTGAATAATTATATGCTAATATCTATAATCTGAGCAACTTTGCTAAGGACAGCATTGTGCAATATAAAAACCACAGTTCAAGGGCTGAGGAGATAGCTTCATGGCACAAGTGCCTGCCTGGCAACTGCAAGGTCATGAGTTCGAACCCTGGTCCTGAAAGAAAAAAAAAAAAAAAACTTAAAAAAAAAAAAAACAGTTCAATGCCATTCATCTTGTTCTTTTAAATGTGTACTGTTTCAAATAGCTTATCATTTATTAAAACTTTTTTTGTGGTGCTGGAGATTGAACACAAGACCCTGCGTTTACCAGGCAAACACTTACTGTACTGAACCATCTCCCTAACCCTATTAAAATCTTTAAAACAAATTTAAAAATGAAGAGTAAAAAGCAGAAGAAAAATTTGTCTGTTTTGAAGGAAGAGTTAATGTTTATTTGACCAATCTTTCATACCTATATCTGGTAATCTGCACAAAAATTTGATAATAACAATATATAAGATGACAACCATTGTTAATTTTCTTATTTTGAAATTCTACAGGGAATGATAGTTCAATGGAATAAGTGTTTGCTTTATTCTGAAATTCTATACCATTGGTATTTTACATTTCTTTCTATCTTTGGGGTTTTGTTTTGTTTTGTTTTGTTTTGTTTTGTTTTGTTTTTTGTGTGTTTCTCAACTTTAAATTTTTAAAAATAAAATTATATTAATTATGATAAAGTATGTTCAGTCATACAGGGCACAGAAGAAAATTTAGCTGTCTTCTGTAACAGTCATAGCAATATTTCATAAATACATGAGCATAGACTCATTATTCTGGGAGGGAGAAGCACTCCAATTCATGTGCCAATCACCCCCAGATATTTTAACATGAACAGCAAAAAATGTCAGATGGCCCACAGACACCTGTGGCCTAATTTCTGCATATGACTTTTATTGTGTTCACCCACTGGAACTAGAAGAAAGTCAAAAGGGAAGGTTTGTATGACAGTTATCACAGTCAACAGTACTTCAACTTGCCCGGCTCATGTAAAGAAAAATCAAAGACAACTGAAGAAAGTGTTACTGTTTCAAGTGCAAAAGGTCCAGCCATAGGCACATGACCAAGCCAGCCTGCCCACTGGGCCCTGACCCAAGCATGAAACAGCCTATGTGCCTAGCTCATGGCACTGGAGGACTGATAGTCCACTCAGGAGAGAGGGGCTAGGCCAGCCAAAACCCTCCTTTCTTCCTTTGGTGACCGAAGAGACTCCAGGAAACCTGCCATACATGTGTCCACAGACTTTTATCATCTCTTCTGAGGAACCCTGGGTAATCTTAGAAGTAATGTCGGAGCAAATTCCCCTGCTTATTGCAATTTAATGAATTGGAACCTTCTTTCACAGAACAGCTTTATTTCTTCCTGAATTTTCAAGGTGTGGCTACCTATTTTTTTTTTTTTTTTTACTAATGCCAAAGCCTTATATGAGGCTGTCAAAAGCCTTCAATTTATACCTGCAGAACAAATAAGAGTGATGCATTTTGGGAAATAAAACTTGCCCTTATACAGGCTTCAGCCCTAGGAATACCTGACTTAGAAAACATTACTCTTCCTCTACATATCCAAAAACAAGAAAATTGTTTTTGGGTCTTGACACAAATGCTAAGACAATCATATCCAGTGGTATACTTTTTAAAAAATTAGGGTGGCTTACAAATGGCTATCTTACCTGGTAACAGTAGCAGCTACAGCTTCCTAACAAAGAAACCTTCACCATTAGTTTTAGGATGGAGACTAGAAATCTTAATTTCCCACTAGTCAGAGTTATTCTAAAGATAAAAGTTTAGTTGTGGTTAACAGAGAAATGGCTAGCAAATATCCAGACAGGTACTTAAACACTCCTGAAGTTTTAATAAAAATCTTGCACCACATTTAATCCTGCCTCCTTGATACATATGGATTTATAAATGAGCCATTGTTTTGAACCAGTGACCTCTCTGACTTATGAAAGCAGGCAGGAGATTTATGACCTATCCTTCTAAGAACCTGAAAAAATGCAGTTCAGTGATGGGAATAATTTTGTCTAAGAGGACAGTGATGTTAAGCTTAATTATGTATGTTATACCTTCCCTGCTGGAGGGTTGAGAATGTAAGTTAACAGACCAAAAATTGGAGAAAAAGAAGGGCTACGAGGATAGCCAACATTCTGGCCCTAGCCCTTCAAGGTCAGTGAGGACTCAGGACATAAGAGAACCTGTGATATAACATCCTAGAACTCAGTGGTGTCCCAAATTTTCTGGACAAGGAGATTATAGGACCTCAGAGGAAAGGGATAAATCAAGTATAGTGTGTCTAATGAGAGTCACCTAGAGAAAAAACATTGAGGCTTTCACAGAAAGCAAACTGGTCAAGCAATGGCTGTGACATGGCTGTGACTGGTCATGAAGGCTAACACTGACAACAGTTCTACAAAGCACTGTATGTGATTCCAAAGTTAATCCTGAGGGGATTTGACCTTGGAAGATACAAAAACGAATGTTTTGTTATAGCAGTCTTGCTTTAACTTGCCCTTGATCACCCAGCAGAAAAGCTTAATTACGAGACATAAAATGCAGCACTAGATTAGTATGATGAGCTGTACGAGTCTTAAATCAACCTCCAACATTTCCAGTTTCACCAATAACCCAATGCAATTATGGAACATTGGACTATGTATACAACTACTTCCTCTCAATTCAAAGGGAAGAAATTTTTTTCTTTTCTTTCCTTACCAATATCGATTAGAAAATTTGTCATGTCTACATCCTGTGCTCTGTATAACTACTATGAGGACAACAATATGCAATGTGTCAATTATTGCGAATGTACTACTAACATGTTTTGAAACTATCATATTGTTATTTATTAAAAGTAATAAAAATAAAAGAAGAACAAGAAGATATCTACTCTCTTACAATTCTTTATAATTATGGGAATTGTGTCTTCAGGGAAGAGTGAGATAGGGACAATAGGGCATAGATTGGATAGGAGGTGTGCCAACACCTGCAGAGCATCTGTGCAAACTAAACCATCCTACCCTGCATGTAGCTTACTCATGATAAATTGAGCAAGTACATGAAGGAGTGTCCTACATGTGACCTAATTATGAGAAAATATGAAAAAAGTTAAAGGGAAGACAGGATGCCTTTAAGAGCTTTTGTCCTTCTTCCTCATGTTAGTCCACCTAAGGTATCATTTTACCTTTGTTCTTGCTTTTTTATGTTTATTTTCTCTTTCATTTTACTTGACCCAAAATTGCCCTGTAGAATCCAGGTTTTTTCCCCCCTTCCTATTATTTCCTACTTCTATTATATGTGGAATCTTGCCACCATTTTTCATGTTTCATCCAGTTCTTCCTTTGAAACAAAAAGGACACAGAAACCATTAAGTGGAGATTCCAGCAACCCAGGATCAAGATCCATTGTGAGTTCAAGTCTGGCATGAATTAACCAGCCAGATCCTAGATGAAAAATATTTTATAAGGACAATTTTTAAGTTATTATTTTCTTTGTCTCTTTTCTATCTTTAGTTCTCCCATCTTAACCCACTGCCACTAAACAACCTTTAACCTCTCATTTTTTAAAAAAATGGGTGGAACAGATCTGATGACCTTGATGTTTAGTGCTATCAATTTTGTGTGTGCTACATTTTTTGAGACTGTGATAATACTCTCGTGTTTCTGGGCAGCAGTCACTGCTCTGTCAAACATAAATGAGTACCAAGTGCTCTACAGCATACTGTATTCAATAAATTACATGAAACGTGCCATACATGATTTAGACTCTATGTTAGGTAATTTTCCTTTCCACAGGTGAATACAAATATCCTTAGCATGTTTACAAGAATAAAGTGTTAGATATGACCTTAGGAATATTTTTAAAATATTCTATTTTCTATTTCTATATTTATCTATATATAAATAGAATATTTATATCTAATATAAGTATTCTATTCTTGGATGATGAATATTCATCCTTGCTGACTCAAAGTCTTCAGTGGACTCATTACTTCAATGTACACAACAGTGAGCTCTTCTGTAGAGCATAAAACTCATCAGACTGCTTCATGAGTTGATTGACACATTGATCAGGATTCTCCAAAATAAGTGAGGTGGATGAATATTATTCAATATTGTTTGAGTAAGGGAGTGTTATTCTGTTTGTTGTGCTTTTAAAGGCATAGAGAGTTCTACCACTTGGTTAATATTCTCTGACTTACATCCACAGAATGAGATGTCAAGATAGAATTTGCTGAGCTGGCCAGATAGCTCAGTGGACTAAAGCACCTGCTTAGGCAGAGTGCAGTGGCCGAGATTCAATCCCTGGTGTACTATGCTGGCACACCCCTGGGGCACACTGAGACAGCAATTGAGACTGGGCATGGTGGGGCACACCTGTAACCCCAGCACTTGGGAGGCTGAAAACAAGAGAATCAATATGAGTAAGGTCTACATAATGAGACCCTGTACACCCTATAGACTCTGTAGACCCTGTACCAAATACATAAAAAAGTTAGAACTTATTAATGAATAGATACAAGACCAAGCTATTCAGCATGTGAACAACAAGCTTGTACATTGTCCAAAAGAAAACTCCTTCCTGGGTGCCTGGCAGGATGGCTCAGTGGTCTAAAGCGCCTGCTTAGGAAAGCTTAGGCGGCTGTCGGGACCACGGTTCGATGCCCTGCACCACATGCTGTGCCAGCCTGCCCTCAGGTTAGGCTGAGCCGGCCATAAAAAAATAAAAAATAAATAAACAAAAGTTCTGAAACAAGAAAAAAAAATAAAATAAAAATTAAAAAAAGAAAACTCTTTCCTGTGCAGCTAACAGTCATGTTTATTATGATAATCCTTCTGTCTTAATCTGGCTTTTTATTCTTGGTTATCCTGCTCCTGCTCTCATCTGAGCTCTTATTGATGTTCAAGGGCTGAACACATCACTTCTCAAATGTGCCACCAAGAGTTTGAGGTCTTCTTTCTTGGAAAGGACAGAAGCTGTTGGAACTGCTGGAAGCTGCTCATTCTCTTGGTCTGTTCTGCTGGAAGCCTTTATCTTAGGGCTTTTCTGATAAACTTGGCTGTTCTCATGGGAGGAGGAGCCAGGACCTCATTGTTGAGGATGGCTGTGATTCATTTTTGGAGAGCTCTAGTCCTTATCTTTGGCTCAGGAGGGGAAGATTGTGCACTGCTCGGTCTCCTGAAGAAGCTTGTCACGTTGGTTTTCCTGATGGAAACTCAACTTTCCTCATCCCTGGAAGAGCTCAGACCCTCACTGCCACTGAGGACGGCCGTGGTACTTTCCCAAGGCCTTTGCTGAGACTCTCAAAGGACTAGGATGACTGGGCCACCATCTCCCAGAAAGAGGACAGTCAGAGCTCCTCTGTGCCTCAGCCCAAGAAAGCGTCCTCCACCCCAGAGCCCCTTTTGGTGCCCACCCTCCAATGCACTCATCTACACCTTGGGGCCTGGCAGTGCAGAGAGTGTGGCAAATGCCTACAGGCAAAAATGCTAACTTCCTGTCATGTGCTGGGCACCTAGAAAAGGGGAAAGCAGAAGATGGAGCCAGGCCTGATAGGCAGAGAGACAGAGACCACTGGCCCTGTCCAGGAGCTGTCAGAGATGCCAGCACCTGGCTCTGCACACAGGGCTGGGGCGCCCTCCTGTGGCCTTCCCCACACTGACTGCTAGTTTAGGAACTTATCCCTATTACCTAAGCTTTCCCTAAAAGCCAGCGTCACATGAGCTGCAAGCCCAGGACAGTGCACACAAACCCAGCCTTCCCTGAGGACTTTAGGCTGGAGCAGAACCAAAGGAGGCGCTGAGCGCCCCGACTGAAGCTGGAGCTCAGTGAGACCCCCAGGGCCAGCTGGGTAGAAGGGGACTCTCCTGGATTCAGGACTTTGGTCTCCTCTATCAGGGCGTCCTGCTGCAGCTAGGAATGTCTGTGTGGGAGTGGGCCTCCCATCCTGTCCTTGGGGACAGGCATAAAGCAGCATTTATCCTTTAGGCCAGGATGAAGCTGTGGAGCCTCCTCATGGCTTAGCCATGAAGGGCCTCCAGAGAGGCCCCATCTCTGTTCCCACCTCTCCTGGGCCACTGCCTTCCCCCACAACCAACCCCCAAAATTCTTCACCCCAGGCTCCCAAAGCTTGTTTGTAAAGATGACTCAGTTTAGAGAAGTTCAGAGAAGTTGGTGCCCCACTTTATGCAATGACCCAACAGTCAAAAGTCACTGTGGGCTGCCATTACCTGTTCTGAACGAACAGTCGCTAAAGTCTTCAAAGTCTCCAGAGCTCAAAATTAGCCCAACTAATTCTTCCTGTGGCCAGGAGGGGGCAGCAGAGCACAAGCCTTCCTGCCACCCACACAGGCAGCTCCCATGGGCTTGCAAATCTGAACTTGTTTCTCTGGGAGTCAGACATTCTGATGATCAGAGTGGGCATGGGACCCCAAGTTTTGGCTTCTGTTTGTTTTCTTGGAGGTTAGTTGGTTTGTTTGTTTCCCACTGAACCCAGCCTCTAGTTCATACTGAGCAAGCCCTCTACCCCCTGAACTATGTCCCCGTCCTCCAAAGATATTTTTAAATTCATTCTCAAATTTAATCTCAAAATATCCCTTCTTTAGAAAAAAATAACATCACAGAGACCTGCGATGTTGTCTTAGTTCTTTCACTTCTTCCAAAGGAGAAACATCATGGTAAATACAGGTGAGGAAAATAGATAAGTGATTTAGAAGAAGCAGGTACCAGAGAGAGCAGAGGCAGGATCACAAAGTGCTAGGAGCCAGATTCAGTCACACATACATGACTCATGAAGACACACTTGGAAGTGGGCTTTAGAAACTTCCTAAACATATCTTGAGACTACCAACCGGAAGCAAGAGAACCACATGACTCCAGTGTGAAATGGTGGAGAATTTCAACCTATGAGGGAAAAGCCTTTCCCTATGCCTTTAGAGCTTTCATTTTGAAGTCATTGGTTATTCCTGCCCCATCACTGGATAGGGACCAGCTGGAACAAGTGTGGAGCTTCATTGCAGCATTTTTTCTGGAACTCATACCTGGATATATGTTTATCTTCGGATTTTGTAACTGGTGAACTGAATTTTGTACTGTAACTGTGGGAAATTACTAGGACAAATTACCTTGTGCTTCCTGTTATCTACCCTAAGGATGAGTTCTCCCTCTCAGCCCAAGGCTGTTTAGCAGTGAGTAACTGTTGCTTGTCACAGCAGCTAGCTGAAATAAACTCCCTCTCTGACTGTTTCATATAAACATAGCCAGCTTCAGTTGTATCTTGTGCTAAACTGTGAAAAACCCCTCAGCTACGGTTTGCAGCTGTGTCAAATGAATGTGGTGTTTTGCTGTTCTGTGCTAGATAACAAATTTGCTTACCAAACAGGATGTGATTTTTTGTTTTAAAGACTCCCTGACTCAACTTCCAATTTGGCCTGTGATCTGCTTCCTATGCTGATAATTTCAATGCTGTTTATGACCCCGGATGAAGTATGAAGCTTGTCCTAGGGTGTCAGAATATTTGGCTTTCTTTCATCTTTACTCTTGCAGAATGTTGCTATAATTTGACTCTTTATAATTTTACACCGTAATTGTCTTTCTTTGGGGCGTGTATATTCATTTTCTCAAATGAAAATGAAGATTGCGACAGTGTGTAAAAATCTTGACAGGAAAGCTTGTTATCTCATTACCAAATATTAACATCTCAGTCAGATGTCTCACTATTCCATCGTGCCCTGACCTGGCTTGTACTCAAGATGTTGTATAACATTAGAAGATCAACTGTTCCCTAGGACACGAACCCTGGAAATTTCTGAACGTATTTGCAATGCAGCCTCAGGAAGAACCCATTGAGTCCTTTTTGACAGGGGTAGATCTGAAAAGCAAGTTGTAAAACTCATAAATGCAAGTATCCACTTGTGTAAAGTCATCTTTACGCAGGAGAGGGTGATCAAGAAGTCTCTTAGTTAAAATTTGTCAGTTGTGCTCCACTTTCGCAGGCAGTAGTTTGTTTCTCCTGTCACTCTTGACGAAGAGAGAGCAATGGAGCTGGTGTCAATCAGCAATATAGAGGCGGGCTGTATGAATTGCCCAATCAGGTTAGCTAAGGTAGGCGGGCTCTTCCGGTGTCATGGCTCTAAAGGGTCTCTCGGCAGAAAATTGCTGAAAGTCCTAGCCAAAGATATCCTTCTGTGATTTTAATGTCTACAGGCTGCTTGGGAAGGGCTCTGGGAAACCCTGAATCACGAGATGGTAATGTTGTGCGGCAGTAGCTGGGGACGGGATGGAATCGGGAGAAGTCTGGAAGGAAGTGACCAGAATCACATGTGGGGAGCTAGCTTCCCCTTCCCTGCGTAGCTCCAGACTCTGGTCTTGATCTTTGTTGCATTTTATCTCTATTTTGCTTTATTGAGTCAAACTGCCCTGCATTCTGTCCCCACTGTGACATTATCAATATTATTGGGTTGTCCCAGGCACAGCTTCATCTACACCAGTCTGGGGAGACATGGAGGGTCTGGGGACACCCTGATGCACATATGGGTTGAAACTAGGTGTGGCTTTATTGTGCCAGGACCCTGCTATCATCCCTTTTGTTACAAGCAGCCGTGTTAGAAATATCACTGGCCATCAGACAGGGCTAGACTGTCGAAAAAGATAGCAGAGAAAACATACCTTACAACTGTAAGAAGGACAGATGCTCCTACTGTAGGCCAGACCTAAAGATCAAAGATCAAACAAATGCTTAACTCCCTAAAGATTAGCCTCTGGGATTGATCATCACCTTGAGGAAGCCAGGAAGAATCACTAATCCAACTACTACCGGCTAGCTACTGGATAATGTCCTGTTTTATAGTCGTGCCCACTTGCTACATGACTCACTTCCTCATTTCTTCCGGAACTTAATCACTTTTACCTGAGCAACGGTGCTTGTAGTCTGATTAGTTGACCATAGTTTTGCAAGTTCCCATATTCTCCACCTAAGATCCTCAAGATTTTACACTATAAAAGTCCCTGGAAGAGAGAGCTTACCAGAGACCACCTGTTTTGAGAGCCCCTCCTGTCCCTCTCTCAAACAAGATCTTTTTTTTCCACCAATAAATGTATTTTGCTAATAACCTCCACTTGTTCCTAACATTCATTCTTCAGATTTAGAAAACACAATTTGACCCAGATATCTTTCAGGTCAAGAGATCATTTTTCCCCTGTATCATTTGAAGTTATGAGTTTGCTTTTCTTTCATAGATTCTGGACTGAGACTTGTGTAGGTAACAAATTTTTACACTTCAAATGTTGATATATCTTTGCCCATTGTTGATAGTTATTCATGTTTTGCCTCATACAGTTTTGGCTCATACAGTTCTGTTAAAATTGCTTAGGTTTTATCTCTTACATGGTTTTGTTAAAATGTTGGTAAAAATGTTGTGAATAAATCTAAATTAAAACAGAGAAATGTTATAAAGTTATGATATTTCTTTAAGGGGACACTTTATGACTGTTTTACTTGTATATGTTACATTTGAATGCGTTCCTAAATGTATTCCTTGCTTGACTTAAGACAAGAGCACTAGAGACAGTAACTTTTAGAAAGCCTTCTAGTAGATTTTATACCAACTTCTCTGAAATGGGATTTTTTGAATCTAGCTCGGACTTGGAAATTATATATGCCTATATATGTGAAACACAGGACACCTTTTGCCAACTAAGTGACATTAGATTGGCAAACATTCTGAAAGACTTGGAAAACGGGCTTCACTGGGACACACTGGCCCTGATCCCCTCATGCTGGAGGAAGTGTCAGGCCTGCTTTGTTTCTGTTTCCTTTCTTTGACTTTACTCCTAATGTTCCAGCCTCTTTGTACTTTCTTTTTTAGAGGCATGTAAAATTAGGAAAACTCTATAGACTGTGCCAACTAAGTAAAGCCCTTAGAAAATGAGCATTTGTTAAGACTGAACACAGGGAATTCACTTTAGAAAAAGTACACATACCTCCTCTCTAGGTTATATCTTTGTGGAGACAAAGAGGAACTAGGCCCACCAAGGAGGACACATATAAAAGCCATATCCCAGCTTAGTGTTCTGGGAATGTCTCCACTGGAAGGCTAAACCTGAGACACAGTGGAGAGAACTGACTTCTGGGTGACACCAGAAGGGGTCACCAGCACAGGGGTCATGCCGACAGCTACTTTTTGGTAACTACCTAAAGATGCCAGGTGGAAACTGGCTCTTGAACACTGAAAAATCTTCCCTCACGTACTATAATTTTCTTTCTCTCTTTCTGCTAGTAAACTAGGAATTCTACTTGAGCTTTTCAGTAGAACCATTTCATTCACTTTTCAGTCACTTCTTCAGAAATTTGGCTGAGGCAGCTTGTAATAACACATTCTCAGTGGACCTCAGGGGAATTATATACATATGTGCCTTACACATTAAGAGTAAGAAGAAATTTTGTGAGCCTTAAAGTATTATGTTTTTGCCAATATGTAAAATGTGATTACTAGATGATAAATATAAGATTAGCCTGTGAGCTCCAAAGATTTAATATAACCTAGTGCTGCTAGGGAGGTTTGCCCTGGTGACTACATGAAAGAACATGTCTTGGAGATTTCTTTGTCCTAGTGCCCAGGCCAACAATCTTCCATTCAGTTGTCTCTTTTGTCTATCTTCAAAGGTGATCTGTTTTACAACACAGCAGGGAAATTCTCTGCTTCCATTGCACCTTGTTATACAACAGTTATGTTTCATTCTGAAGACACTCCTGTCAGCAGACCAATTGTAACATATATTCACAAATGTTCAATAAGAATAAGGGCACAGGTTTCTGAGATTCTCAAAAGATAAAAATCACATGCCAGTTCAAGGGTGGATAGGAAGACCTTGCACCAGAACATGGCCCTAAACTGCTCCAAGATGAGTTTGAACAGCTTCTGGATTGCTGTGCCGTTGCCAGTGAAGGTGACAGCCAACTTGAGGCCACGTGGTGGCATGTCACACACAGCTGTCTTCATGTTGTTGAGGATCTACTCCATGAAATAGCTGCTGCTCTTGTTCTGCATATTGAGCATCTGCTCATCTGACTCCTTCATGGCCATGCAGCTTCAGGACCAGCAGCCACTAAAAGGTAGTGACCATGATGCAGGTCACAGGCAGCCATCATGCTCTTGGTGTTGAAGACCTGCTGTATGAGCTCCAGCATGGTCAGGGCATGGTACTGCTGGCTGCCACTGCTGGTGAGAGGGGCAAAGTTAAGTTCACTACTCAGTCAGCTTCAGCTATTAGAAGAGAACTATAAAATACAGATTTTGGCTTAGATAACTTAATGCTATAGTAAAAACTGCTTGTTTAGTATCCTATAATTGGAACTGGGAAAAAAACAGGGAGAGAAAGAAAAGAGAGTAAAAAATGGCTGCCATTATTGTGACCTCAAAATAAAACCTAAGTCTGATTCTCTAGGCTCCAAGAAGAGCTCAAAGACAAGTTAGAGGTTCATCTATGGATGAAGTTCACTTGCCAATACTGTAAGTAGCCAGGCCACCATAGCAGAGATTGCATCAAGATGCCCCAAACCATGCCCTGACTGTCAAGGCAACAATTAGAAGTGAGATTGCACTCTGAGGTGGAGATCCAAGAGCTCAGACTCTGCTTCCCAGATGGTCCAGTAGGACCAAAGGGCCCCAGGCCCGCCTTCTCCCTCTAGCTAGACTGTTCTCTCTACCTGTCATCTATATGAAGGAACCCTGAGTAATCATGGCTATATAGGGAAAAGAAGCCCAGCCTATTGCTGGATAATTCTGGACATAACTTACTATAGATCAGTTACAAATCAAAAATATACAAATAAAAAATAACTTGCTGATGTCACTGTTTTTTCACAAGGTATAACTAGGAAAATATGCTACACTGTATTTAGATTACTTAAAAGCATTGACAGTAAAAATAAGGTATTAAACTGGTTTTCATAAGTTCTCAAAATTTAGAGATAATTATAACTAAAGCCAAAGGAACTTATAGCAAACTGTCAGACTCCATAAATAAAGAGTTGGTGGGTTATGATTGCTAGCCTCAAAACATTTATACATTTACTTGTTAGCTCAAATGCTCATGCTTTGATTATACATGTTATAATTTCTCAGAAAATTTGTTCTTTCCTAGAAGATGCCAAAATCCAAGTAACCATGCAGATAAAATCTATAACAAATATGCCAGGGGCCCGGCGGGATGGCTCAGTGGTCTAAAGCGCCTGCTTAGGAAAGCTTGGGCGGCTTCAGGGACCGCGGTTCGATCCCCGGCACCACATGCTGCGCCAGCCCTGCCCTTGGGGCAGGCTGAGCCGGCCATAAAAATGAGTGAATAAACAAATAAAGGTTCTGAAACAAGAAAAAAAAAAAAAAAAACCCAAATATGCCAAAGTAAGATTGCTTTCATTGGGATCCACCAGATTTTGTCTATACAGACACATTAAGGCCTTAACTGTCGAAATCATACATCCCAGCTGAGCCTTCTTGAGGCTTCCTGACCTACCATCAGAGAGGTTGCTCTCAAGTTCCTTGGGCAGGGCTACCTACAGGAGGCCTTAAAACTAAAATGCTATGCCTTGCTCAGTGAGCCCCAGATACCTGACATGAGCTACAGAGGTTAGAAGAGCTTACAAAAATAAATTTGTTCAGTTGATAGAAATTGCTCAGAAAGTGTTTCATGGTAGAAAGGATACAAAATAAAAATATAGACAGAAAGTGAGAATAGTGATACTAGCAGCCTACAGAAAGAAAGGCCAGTCAGGAACACAAGGAAAAGGTTATGCTTCCCTAGATCCAGACAAAGGGGGCATTTCAAGAAAAAAAAAAATGTCTAAAGCTGTTAGAGAGGGGGAAAAAATAAAATGTTCATGATGGATTCAGAGAAAGTTCCAGATTGATAAGAACATGGGATCTTATCTAACCTGCCAGAACCCAGGTTAACTGACAATATAATGAAGAAGACTGTTAGACATTTGATAGAAGCTCATGCAGATTTGTCAATAGTTATCCAGCCAGTGGCCTCACTTGCTAACTGGAGAGTACTCAGTGCTCTCCTTAGATCTGGCAATTCATGTGCCCCAGGAATAATAGTGAGAAAAACAGGATTAAACCACATTTATAAGAACTCTCTGCCAATTGACCTACTAAAATTTATAACTAGTCTGTTTATAATTACAAAGTTTCAATGGTTATTACATTCAAGATTCTTCTGGTTATGTCTCAATAGCTGTTCAAAAGATATCAAATCAATGTTATGTGAGATGCTGAAGTCCCCTGAATCCTGTCTTCTCATTTTCATATGAAGGCATTGCTGTCTCCTTCGTGAAAATAATTTCTGACTAGATTCATAATTATCCTGTTAATACGATAATTTGACCATTACATGTTTATCTCTTTGGCTAGGCTGCTCCAGAATTAAAGCTATTCCATCTACCCAAGATAAAAATCTCTTGTGTTGCTTGCTTTAGGTAGAACCTCTGGGGAGTATCTCTGACTGCCAGTCAACAACTACCACCCTGTCTTCCTAAAGAAGCTGAAGTGTGCATCAGTTATGATTCCCTCATGACAGTTCAGGGTACTTCTTCAGACGAAGGAGTGTTGAAAGCAGCAGTTAGATAGAAATATTATAGGCAGTCAGACAGGGAAGGTAGATCCTTGAGGAAGATAATAAAGAAGACAAGATACCTTACAACTATAAGAGAACTGGATGCCCCTGCTATGGGCAAGACCTAAAGACTAAAGATCTAACAAATGCTTGCCTTCCTAAATATTAGCATTCAGAATTGATCATCACCTTTAGGAAGCCAGGAAGGATCACTAATCCAAATACTACTGGCTGGCTGCTGGATAAAGTCTGTTCTGTATTCATACCCCCTTGCTACATGACTGTATTTGTTCCAGACCTTAATCAATTTTGCCTGAGCGGTAGCGCTTATAAGCTCATTGATTGAACATAGTTTTGTCCCACTACATATCCACCTAAGCAAGTTCCCATGTTCTCCACCTTAGACCTGCCTGCTCTTACATTATAATAAGTCCCTGGAAAATAAAACTTCTTGGGAACCACCTGTTTTGGGGCTCCTCCTATCCCTTTCTCAGAAAGGAGCTTTCTTTCCACTAATAAACATACTCTGCTCATATCCTCAGTTTGTTCCTAAAATTCTTTCTTTGGTTTTAGAGAACCTGAACTCATCTCAGGTATCTTTTATGTCAAGAGATCATTTTCCCTTATATCACTTTCAGTAACAGACTTGGAGGATATGATATTTATAAATGTCTGCAACACAGATTTTCCTTCCCTGACTCATTTCAGAGTGCTGCCTTTTTATATTCATAGTGAATTCCTAACTTTCCAGTATTGTCCCACATTCCCAGTCTCATAATAGATATTGAGAAAGGCCAAGAGAATTCAAAGAAATTATATCACAGATCATGATGATATAGAGGAATGAAACTCCCAACCTAAAAGACACCTGGGATGAGTTGTGTTCTCTAAAACTGAAGAATGAGGCTTAAGAACAGATGGAGGCTAAGAAGAGAATATTTATTGGGAAAAGAAAGCTTCAGTCCAAGAGAAAAACAAAAAGGGGGCCTGAGCAGGTTACCCTGGAAAGCTGTCTTTTCCAGGGATTTTTATAGAGTAAAGCCATGCATGAGGTGGAACTAAGGTGGAGAACATGGGAACTCACTTAGGTGGGAATGAAGTAGGACAAAGCTATGGTCTTCAAATGAGATTACAAGCACCATTGCTCAGATAAAGTTGACTAAGTCCAGGACTGAGTGAGGAAGTGAGTCACATAGTGAGTAGACATGAATATAGAACAAGGAGTTTATCTGATACCCAGCCAGTGGCACTCAGAACAGTGATTCTTCCTGGCTTCTTCAAGGTGATGATCAATCCCAGATGTTTATGTTTATGGAGGTAAGCATTTGTTCAATGTTTGGTCTTTAGGTCTAGCTCAGAAGGAGTGCATCTGTCTACCTCAAAATTGTAAGGTATCTTGTCTCCTGTGTTATCTCCTTCCAGAGCTTAGCCCTGTCTGACTGCCTATAATATTTCTATCTAGCTCAGCTGCTTACAAGATTCCCTCTTCTGAAGAAGTAATCTGAACTGCCGTGAGGGATATCAACTGTGATGACTCTAATGGCTTCTTCAGGCTGAAAGGGATTGTAGTTGCAAACCAGCAGAGACACTCTCCAGAGGTTCTATCTAAAGACCTTCACTAGACAACTGGCATTTTTATCTTGGATAAGCTTATAGCTTTGAGTCTGGAGGAGATAAAGCCAAAGAAACAACTGAACATGCATAGGCCAAATATGAGCAGTATAATTATGGATATAGTCAACAATGATTTCCACCATGAGGAATCAATAATGTTTTCTCATAAAACTGATAAGGACAAGGTCCTGGGGACTTCAAAGTCTGACATATCATTGATTTAATATCTCCTATTGAGACCTTAGCAGAAGGATCTGGAATGTAATAATCTTTTCTTAAATTTTGTAATTATAAAAAGATTACACACAACTTTTTGCAGCTCCTCTGGAAAACAGAGCACTCTCCAGTTTGCAAGTGGGGCCACTGGCTGAGTAACTACTGACGAATCTGCTTTGGCATCTTTTAAGAAACAACACATTTTCTGAGAAATTAGAGCATGTATAATCAAAGCATGAGCATTAGTGCTAACAGGTAACTTTATAAACTTTTTTTTGCAGGGGGCAGGACCAGGGTTCAAACTCATGGCCTTGCACTTGCCAGGCAGGCACTTGTGCCATGGAGCTTTTTTAAGGAATAGCATTTATAACCTAATGGCTTTTATAGTGTGGTGTGACAGTTGAGTATAAGTCCCTCTAGCTTTAGTTATATTATTTTTTCTTTCTATATTTAGGACAGTGTCTATAAGATCTCACTACTTCTATCAGACTCAGTGATTCTTCTATTTTCAGTCAAACAAGCACTGGGACTATGGGAATGTGCCACCACACCCAGACTCAAACGCCATGCCCTGTGGATGGGGCTGGCAAAGACCACTGGAGATTGAACCCCAGCCACTGCACTCTGCCTAAGTAGGGACTATAACTATCTCTAAATTTTGAGAACTTATGAAAACCAGATTAATACCTTATTTTTACTGTCATGATTTTAGGTAACAATAACATCAGCAAGGATTTTTACTTGTATGTTTTTTAACTCAAAACTTATTGTCTTTGCTTTTAACATATTTTTCTTTTAAAATGTAATTGTTTTTTACAAGTCAAAACACACATAATATGCTTTATTATAAAACATTCAGCAGGAGCTGGGAGAGAGCTCCATGACACAAGTGACTGCCTGGCAAGTGTAAGGTCGTGAATTTGAACCCTGGTCCCGCAAAAAAAAAAAAAAAAAACTTGTTTTTGAGAAATGTAATCTGAAAGGTCACACCTATGTTTACTACCAGCGTGAAGTCCCAGAATTACATCAGAAATCAACCAAATAATCTTATACACTTCTCAGCCAGGCGTGGTGGCGCACGCCTGTAATCTCAGCACTTGGGAGGCTGAGGCAGGAGGATCAGTGTGAGTTCAAGACCAGCCTGGGCTACAAAAGTGAGCTCAAGGCCAGCCTGAACTGCATAGTGAGACCCTGTCTCAAACACACACACACACACACACCAAAAAAAAAAAAAAAAAAAAAAAAAAAAAAAAAAAAAAAAAAAAAAAAAAAAAAAAAAAAAAAAAAAAAAAAAAAAAAAAAAAAAAAAAAAGTCTTATACAATTCTCATGGAATACATAGCATTCAGTCAGAATAAGCCAGTGTCTCATTCAGTGTTTTAGATATGGCCCCCACTATAAGTAAGGAGTATGGCCAAGGGATTTTCCATCTAAAATTGGGGCTGTGAGTTTTAAGATCCAAAGACAAGTTGGGCTCTTATCTATAGGCCCATCACTGTTAGACATTATGCAGCCAGTTTCTTGACTTTTTCCTATGCTGACAGGATTTTTTATCTTCCTTTGGGGATCTGTTTCGGCCAATGAAATACTCTTGAAGTTTTATACCTGAACAACAATATTATTTTTATAAAAAGCCAATCTCAGCATTGCATCTTATGTGAGATTATTTTTCAATGAATTTTTACTGAGGTACTATTTTTTTAGAGGCAAAAAAAGGAATTTTTATTTTTTAATTTTTACAATAATTAATACCTTGCATATTATTGTCTTCCTCATAGTACCTCAGAGTACAAGGTGCAGACATGATTTCTTGTCTAAACATCATTAGTACAAATCTTTCTTTTCATTGTACAAAGAGAAAATAGCTGTATATGTAGTCTAGTAGTTCATAACTAGAAGTCATATATAGTAGTGGATTATCAGCTCATCTGGCATTATCAGAAGCTATTGACTTGAGTCTTTTACAACTCAACATATTAATATGGCTTTCCTTTTTATACTTCGTGGTTAAACTTTTCTGCTGGATGGTTAAGACCAAGATAAATCAAGACCTATATTACCAGAAAAATGTAACTTTTGCATCTGACAAGATCAGTCAAGTACCCTCACGATTTACCCTGAAATCATGTACTGTAAGTTTGCAGAACTTTTGTCAGTGTCAACCATCTGGATGAATCACAGCCATTGCTTGACCAGTTTGCTCTCTGTGAAAGCCTGAGAGAATGTTTTCTCTCTAGATAACTTTCCTTAGGCACACTGTACATCGTTAATCCCTTTCCTCTGTGGGCCCATAATCTCCTTGAACAGGAAATTTGGGACCCCACTCAGTTATAGGCCATTACAGTACAATGTGTAATACTAAAACCATGCTTGGAATACCTATCACTCTGGTCTTCTAATTAGGCACTACCTCTAATGTCATATCAATTACTGCTATACTCTCTCAAGTAAATGTTTGTTTAAAAGTAAAAAAGAAGCCGGGCGTGGTGGCACACTCCTGTAATCCCAGCACTCGGGAGGCTGAGGCAGGAGGATCGGTGCGAGTTCGAGACCAGCCTGGGCTACAAAAGTGAGCTCAAGGCCAGCCTGAACTGCATAGTGAGACCTTGTCTCAAAAAGACAAAAAAAAAAAGTAAAAAAGAAAAAAGGTGATAAAAGAGAATATGAGACAAGGAAAAGAGGCCATAGAAGTTTATTGAGGTACTATGACTGGAAGGAAAGTCAGGGTTGGAGAAGGAGAAAGAGACTTGTGCCAATGTCCAGTAATAGGCTGGAGGGTTTTTTTTTTTTTTTTTGCCCTATAGTCATAATTACCATGGCTCATTTGTAGAGATGACCAGTAGAGATAATAGTCCAGCTAGAGGGAGAAGGCAGGCCAGGGCCCTTCAGTCCTGATGAATCGCCTGGGAAGCTGTCAGAGTTCTGGGGCCTCCACCTCAGTGGGCAGTCTTGCCTCCAGTGGCTTAAGGTAACCTGGCTTTGACAGTAGTAGCTGATGAATGTCATCACTGAGTTCTTACGGGAGCTCCAAGAGTCAAACTTAGACTCTGTTTCTCTTAATACTGCATAAAAGGCAGCTTTTCTCTCTCTTTGTTTTCTCTCTCTAGTTTTCTCCCAGTCTTGACTAAGGAATACTAAGGATATTTTACTTAAATATCAGGTGTGTTGCCTAGAGCAAAAAGCTATCTTTTATAGTGCTTTTGTAATACTTGGGGCTGACTAACAAATTTTTCTTGAAGAATAATCTGTCCCTCTACTGAATTAGGACTTAGAGAAGTATATTTTATCAATGTTCTAAGAAAGCACAGGGGTTTCTCCTGATAGCTGAAACTTTAGAATAACTAGAAGGATTCGTTTTAATTCTTCCCAGACTTTTGACAATACACACTAGAAAATGTGTTTTTTTCTAGTCTCCTGCCTCACTATTAGGCCAGCAGGGGTCTTAGGTAAGAACTTCTTGGGCTCCCATGGGAGCTGAATGTTGTCCTAATTGTCTATCTTCTGGTTGTTTAAAAGTAACAGTATGATGGGGCCCAGCAGGATGACTCAGTGGTCTAAAAAGCGCCTGCTTAGGAAAGCTTAGGCGGCTGCAGGGACCGCAGTTCGATCCCCGACACCACATGCTGCGCCAGCCCTGCCCTCAGGGCAGGCTGAGCTGGCCATAAAAATAAATAAACAATCAAACAAAAGTTCTGAAACAAAAATAAATAAATAAAATAAAAGTAGCAATATGATATTCATCCTCAAATGAAATAGCAGCTTGTAATGCTGCTTGTCTCTCATTAGAAGTCAATGTTTGATTTAAGATTAACATTATATCTTTAAATCCTAGCTAATAGGTCTGAGTAAGTCCTCTAAAGACATCAGTGTACTTATCAGGATCATCTGAAAATTTTCCTAGTTCTAGCTTTATCTGTTTTAAGTCACTGAGAGAATGAGGCATATAAACATAGGTAGTCTCATATAGAATGTAATTATACCCTGAGTATAAATATGAATGGTTTCTTAGTGTAAGGATTTAAACATAATCTAATTCTAACCATTTTTCTTTTTACAGTATTATTTTAGCTGTGAAAGAATATCAAAATTAATACTTCCCTCTGCATTCTATTTTGGCTCTTGGAGAAACACAGGCCATGCACACATGCAGAAAAATATTAAATAGCTCTTTTTCAGCAAGTAAGACTCAGACATGTTCCGAAGCTTAAATTTATATCTAGAAAACAACAGAAAGTTTAGGGCATCAGCACCTTGTTTCTAACTGATTCTGCCTCAAAACATCCCCTGATTGGACCTCTCCAGAGCAGGTGGATGCTTATATGGAGAGAGGGGAGACAAGCTCTGACATGCCTATCCACCGTGGTGTGTGCTTTTTATCTCCCAAAGCATCTCACAAACCATGCACTTACTCTTACTGAATATTTGTAAGCATAATATACAACTGGTCTGGTGACAGAAAGGTTGACAGAAGGAAGCATAACTATTGCATAAAAGGGTCATTGGGAAGAAGAACACTTCTCAGGCTACAAAGGTCCCTTGTAGAGATAGATAGAACACAATTAACTGGAGGGATTTTGTCCCATGCACTGGGCTAAGTCTCCAGACACTTGTTTGCCATCTAATCACCTAGGTAAACATTTTTAGCAGCTGGGAAAGATTTAAATTGGAAAGCTCACAGGCTAAACATGTTTTTTATATAGACAGCACATTTTACATGTTGATAAAAACACTTAAGGCTAACAAAAACTCTCACTCTTAGCTAACGTGTAAGACACAGATGTAAATCATTCTCCTGATACCTGCTAAAGAATGGAAGCTAATGGGAGTTGCCTCTGGCCAATTTCTGAAGTAGTAGCTAATAAGTAGTTCTACTTAAAAACTCAGAGGGAATTCCTGGTTTATATAAGCAGAGAGAGGAAAAAAAGATACAAATTTAAGTGGATACCTTTCAGTGGTCAAAAGCCAGTTTCTGCCAAGCATCTTTGGATGATTCTCAGAGAGTAGCCCTGGCCATGACCCCTCAGGTGTTCTCCAATTCTGTTGGCCCACACAATCAGAGATCAGTCTCTAACGAATACAGCTGTCTCTCTGGTCAACATTCATTCAGCCATAGGTTTCAACGGAGATTCACCAAAGATATGCTGGAAAAGCCTGTCTTCTGCTTCAAACAATGGGAGCTGCTTTAAGAACATTTGCTAGCTCACAGAGTAACCACTATTTGTCCAGATTCTGTAAGGCATAGTCAAAATCCTGGACAGGATTACCTGGCACTTTACAGTAAAGGTGTTAAAGTCCACAACTTAGCTCTTAGGCTCCCAAAGAAGACCTGCCCAGAACATTAAACTGAGACATGGATTTTATGCATGCCCTCCTGGTCTAGCATAGTCCTCTTTGGCTCCTCTGACCCAGAGATGGAGTGTGTGTCTTTTCTCTAAAATGACTCCCCTATCTTCTGTGTTAACAAATGCTCATTTTCTGC
>PVJA010024577.1:0-25054 GCA_004027025.1 Myocastor coypus | reverse complement strand
GACACCTGTGTGTGTTTGCAGGCATTTTAATCTGCTGAGCTATTTAGCTGATCCTTGTAAAGCAATGTTGATGATAGCAGTAATTTTACAGAGTTGTTACACAGCTTTATTAATAAATTGAGACATACATAAAGAGAAAGACGTCTTCAAGCGGACAGCAGAGCAATTCTAATCTGCTCTTAATTTGTTTCTTCAGCTGTCATCACCTTTCATACTCTGGCTCATAGCAACCCGAGAAATGGGTTCATTCTATATAGCTAAAAGAAAACATCAATGAAACCAATGAACCTGTCCATAGGGCTATCCAGTAAGTAGCATCCATTACATCTGAGGCTAAAATCTGTGCTCTCCAACCTCTGCCTCCACAGGCCTCCTAGAGACTTTCCCAGGCAGCTATTACCATATTATGATAGAGTTTAGCTCTAAGTTCACTTGCTGTGAAAAACATATAAAAAGCATGACGCAGGATATAATTTGATTGGACAGAAATCCTGGTTTATTTTCTCAAGATAAATAGTCACAGCTTAAAGCCAGAAAAGACTCAATTGCCTGTGCTCACACCATTTCCTAATCACCAGCTTTCTCCATCCTCAGTTGCTTCCTCAGTAAATAAGCATAATGGTATCTAATTCTGAGGGTTATTTAACTATCAATTCAATTAGCAGTAATAACAGATTTGGCTAGTGCTTGGCACACAGGAAGTTCTATAGAAATATTTCCAGGACCATTATTACCACTCCTAGTACTGGTACTGCCTGGACAGTGCGGGGGTGGGTTGTGAAGAAAGACATGAAGTTCTGACATTCCTGAAACGGAATGTCACCCTTGCCATCAAAAGGAATTTGGTCCTCGCTCCCTACGAGACATTGCTTTAATGCACCCAGGTGCACATCCTCAAAGAAGAAATCCTTAAAATACCCCACTTAGGTGTGCAAACAGCTGGAGATCACTCAGACCCAACTAACAATCAGCTAACGTGTTTAAAGCCTTTCACAAAAACCAGCCGTTCAAGAGGCAGGGCCAAAAAATTCATCTTTGGATAAGGCCATTAAAAAAAAAATTAAAAACTGTCACTGAATAGGACATGTCTGACTGACCTGGGTGAGTAACTGACCAGTGATTGACCAGTGGTTCGCAGCAAAGGAACTGCAGGCTACAAGCTGGGTCTCCTCTTAGTTACACCTGTTCAAAGCTCAGTGAGCCAACGGGAAAAGAAACAATGACTGTGAGACTCTTCTGGAGCGTTGCGCATCTGTTGCGTGTGTGTACACAGTCTACAGCTCTCAATATGGAAGGTAGCCTTGCTCCATTCGTCATTGGAGCGAAGCCTAAATTAGCAGAGTCTCTTCAAGCACTATAAAACTAGAGTTGCTTTGGCCGCCTAGACCCCACTCAGCTGCTGGAGATTTTGGTGTTTATGTGCCAAATCAGTAGCCCTTACAGTACTCTTTCTTAAGAGGGCTTTTTTCTGGGTTAGCTGTTCTTAGATTGGTCTTTGTGGGGTTTTAGTTTCCATTTGCTTTTCCCTTTGTTTTCGGCAGAGGGAAGAATTTGAACAGATTGGTTGAGAGGCTTGGTGAATGGGTCAGTAAGAGGATTGCAGATTTTAATAGACTCTTCTCTTTCCTTCCCACGCAGCTAGCTATTTTCTAAAGCCCTAAGTTTGAAGGATATGAAATAGAACTTTAAATATTATACAGCTGAATCATCAAAGGCTTTTAAATCTGCCCTGGATGAAGGACAGAAGGAGAAGACTATGCGATCTAATGTGGTGAATTCTTAGCAGGTAGACTGGGTTTCCTGGAGCAGAATAGAGAAAACAGAAGAGGAAATGTTTAATTGAACCAAAATAGGCTGCTATGACATACACGAAAATCAAAGCTTTAAGATGGCAAATTAAAATAAAGAATACAAAAAGCAGATGCGATTTGAGCTTCCTTTCCTACAGGCATCTATCTAGGGCAGTGTATCCAGGTGCTAGAAAAAGCACTGCTCCAATAATATTTTAAATAGTCCTTTGCAAGATGAAGTTAAAGCAGTGAGTTTCTTCAATTAGGACCTGTAATTGAAAAATAAAGTAAAATTTAAGTAAAAATAAGTAAAATTTAATCAATCTAAAGGACTTCATTTATTCTGGGAGTGTGTCATACTACATTTTAATATTAAAATATCCTCTTTGGGGAAGAAATGGTGATAATATATGATAGGCTTTTATTGTTCTTCGTTGGAGCGTCATTGTCCTTACTGATAAAATTAAAGGTCAGCAGCATCATTTTGTCCCCCAATCAGTTTTAGCATATGTGCAGCTGGGGCAGGCGCTGTTCCCCAAAGAAAACAGAAAAATGTTCTAGACTGTGAAAAGCAAAAGGCTGAGACCCAGAAACTGGACACTTCCCTCCCAGAGGGTGCAGCACAGTTTCCTCTGGAGTAGTTTCAAGACAGGTGTTGGCCCAACTTTCTGTGACAGCTCTAAGGAAGAAGAAACGCAGAGAGGGAGGCAATGAGGCTGGCTTGGAGATTAGAGTCGGGGGCAGGTCCTCATGGACATGCACTGCTTCAGGGAGAGCATGGCCACTGTCGTCCTGGGAAGAGCCTGGTCCTCTTTTGCTTTATACTTGTCTTGAATTTATGCACCTCCATAGCTAGGAAAGAAGTCATTTCTAATGGATTTGCCAAGCTAAGATGAATAATATTTCAGGAGACAAGTTTCTATGCGCCACATGAAAAGATCTTTGAAGGAGAAGCTTCAAGCGGGTGACAGCTCTTTTCATAAAGAAATCATAATATTAAGACTCTAGGGATATAACCAATATATTCTTGTCAATGGTGGAAAGCTAAATAAAGTCCTGGAGCTCATTTCGATGGAAAAGTTTCCATGCACAAACCGAGTAAGTAGACCTACTCTAGAAATATGTATGTCCTGAGCTCTCAAACGCTACATGGAAGAATGCTAAAACAAATATTCAGATACGTAAGTGGGTGAATGTGTAAAAGTGCATCAGACCTCTTAATAATGCTGTACACAAAACATAATGTTTATGCTATTGAGCTTCTCCCTGTCCTTGTAGAGATCAATCTAATAAAAAGCAAGTGAATCTCCTCACTCGCCTGTGTATGCACGTACATACGTGTACAACTTATTTAGCACCTGATTTTTGTGAAAAGTTTTGTAGCCTAACAATGTGATTGTGAATAACGCCATATGTGTGCCTTCCCCCTCCCCTTCCTCTTCTCCCTATGGCCAAGTGCAGTGGGTCTCGCCTCTTTCTGTGCCAATCTTACTAATTCTCTACAGCCCATCTTGGTTAGGAAAATTAAGCCTATGCCAGGTGACTGCGCTGCCCAAAACACCACCAAGAGAAATTACAGGATTTAAGCAGATTTCTGTTTTCGCATCAATTCTGTGGCATGAAATGCGACTTGGAAGAAGTCCTGATCAGAAGCAGGAGATTCATTAGGCGGCTATTATAATAAAGTAGGACAGTGGCTGTCAGTGTGGTCCTCAAACCCACAGAATCTGAATCACCTGGCAACTGCTATCAATGACAATTTCTGAGCCACATTTCAGACTAGCTGAGTCACAAGCTACAGCCCAGTAAGCTGAGCCTGAGCAACCTCTAGTGACACTAGCCACTAACTCAGGAGAATAATTACAGGCGACAGGATTGGAAGTGGATTTGGAGAGCAGGAAACACACTTTCCAGATGTTACCGAATTGAGTAACGTGACAACTGATTCACTCACAAGAAGGGCAGTGCATTTGTGAGGGTTGTGATCTGTAGAGTACTGCCTTTCAGAGACAAAAAACTGGAAAACATATCAGGCTTGGCATAGTCAGCAGAGAGAAGGAATGCTCACTTCATTCCCTGAGGTGTGGAATCTCAAGTACTAAACATTGAAATGCAGATCTCCAGAAAGGTCCCATAATACAGATTTCAGAATATAGAAAACAGAATTTTTTTTTTTTTTTTTTCAGAACCAGGGTTTGAACTCATCACCTTGCACTTACCTTGCAGGCACTTGTGCCACGGAGCTATCGCCCCAGCCCCACAAAATAGGGTTAAGATCTGAGTTAGTCAGGTTCTTTATAGACCCAGAGCATGATAGGAATGTAAGTAGATGAGGTGGAACGCAGCAGACTCCTCAGCTCACTGCATGATGGAGAATGGAAAGTCCCAAGACAGTGCACACGTAGGCTGGAGATGTTTCAACTCTAGTAACCTGGTGGAATCCAAATCTAAAGCCTTCAGAAATAGGAAAAAAGAAAGATGCAGCTCTCAGCTGAAGCTGAAAGCCTGAGCATCTGAGGTCACACGTGCATTCCCTGAGGTGCCATGGTCCGAGTGCCTAGCGTCCTGATGCCTGAGGCAGGAAACCAGCATGGCCACTGCACAGAGTGGCATGTCGCTTAGGGCTACTCTTCACTTTCCCCAGGTGCTTCCAATTAGATGGTGCTCAAGTCCTCCCCACCTAGTGCAATCACACTCCCATAAACACATCTGGAAACAGCCTCGGAGGCTCACCCACAAGGATTGCTGCTACAGCTTTCTTCTCGACCCAAACCCTTTGGACCCACCGGAGACAACACACAGCCCCGACGCAGCATACGAGCCACAGGTTTGTCAGCAGTCAAGCTGGTGTAAAATTAATCATCACAAGATAAAATGTGATTCACCAATTATTAAAGTTAAAAGGTTAAGAGAAATTATGAGTTCAGAAGAAGTCACTCAAACAGAAGATAAGGAGCAGAGGAAACTGACAGTAGCAACTAAAACGCAGTATCATTGAATAACAAAGTGAAGGAGTAATGCGGTGTCAGAGAGCAAAGTGTTCAGTTCTATCCCAGCCCCAGGGGAAAGGCTGCAAGAGACTCATTTTCTCTTGAGACTCACCATTTCTCCTAATCACGCACCAGTGTGAACAGCTATTTCTGCCACAAACTCCCTTTAGAAGAAACAAGCCACAAGAGAATCACAGTGCCTGATTTTAACAGAGTGGGAGGTGCCTAAGATGTCGGCTACCTTCCTGGCAGGTGCAGGAGGACCACAGGTTGTCACCCTAGACAACTCAGTGAGATCCTATTTCCACATCAAGTTTGAGAAAGTGCTCAGGATATATGTAGCTCAGTAGTAGCGCACATACCTAGCAAATGAAAGGTTCCATCATCAGTCTTCAGTCCACACACACACACACACACGCACACACACACACACACACACACAGAGTAAAGAATTACTTGTTATGTTATGTCCAAGTGTCTCCCCCAAAACCTCCATTGCTCATAGGTAGAGATTCTCAGAAGTGGAGCTATGGTGTGTGAATGTGGATACTGGGATTAGGAGTGTGTGGTACGAAATTAGTCCAGTGATTGCAGTTAGCATAGTTCTGAGTAGCACCTCACAGATGGTGGGCAGCCTGGGTGGAATACAAAGGGAGAGCTAGCGCTTATTGCCACTGCTTGCTGCCTGCTGCCTTCCACCTGCCATACCATGGACTCATTCTCCTTTGTGATGCCCCACAGCATTTGACCTGCATTGGAGCCAGCCAGCTATGGAATGAAATCCCTAAGAAATGTGAGCTCAGGTAAACCTCTCCCCACTTTAATTCTGGCTGTTAGGTATTTTGTTTTATCAAGGAGAAAAGTCACTAAGACACTTGCGTTACTCCTCCACCAGCTCCATGAACTTTGACACATCCCTGACAGCATACAAATGCTGAGGCTATAGGAATCAGGTGTGACCCAGCTAACCTCAGTCTTGGCATCCATGTGACTGCCTTTATTAACATGACCCCATGTTGCACAGCACAGTGAAGAGAAAGGTTCCACCTTCTAGGTATAGGACAGGGTGGCAAACACAGAAGTCTGCCCTGGAGCTCAATGTGGGACTGGTGAGACAACCCCTTCCTTGGGCCAGCACCCAAACTGGGAGACTCTGCGACATCCTTGATACCAGGCCAATTCATAGCCACATCCATATGATCACTGTTCTGGCCAACAATACTTGTGGCAGTTGCAGTGCTCTTGGTCTACGGATCCACTGCAGCAGTAGATGGCCCCTGGTAGTGTGGCTCTAGGCCCTATCCAGTGTTATGCTGATTGATGAAGTTTGTGGGCTCAGGATGTGACACAATGCTAGAATACTGGTGGAAAGTGGCATGCCATAAAACCCTTATCTGAGTTCTATGTGAGCCCGATCACTATGGACACAGTGCCCAGATCTCTCCCTGCTCCAGTGATAGCCTCGTGGAACAAACCACCCTCAGACCCCTTTCCTGATGAGCAAAACTCTGACACTCAAAGCTGGGCTTGGATTGCCTCCTATTATTGAAATAGCAGAAACAAACCCACAGTAGGTTCTCCACAAACTCACACTTCATGTGTCACAGTGCTGAATATTGGGAAATATTTAAAGACTAAGAAAATGAAAAATCAATTTAGAATTTATAGGGGTCACCCAGATCACCCTTCAACTCAGAGCACAGGCCCAGCATGTGAGTAAGATGATCTGGGGCCCACCGGATTCTCATTCAACCCAGAATCCAGGACCAGCACTTCAGGTGTAGAACCCTGTGGCAGAACTCCCTGCAGAGAGGCTAGAGGCAAGACCCAGCCAGCTGATCCAGGAGTGAACATTTTTCCAGAGTGGCACAGCAGGTTCACCTCCAAGGGCTCCAGCAAGACAAAGTGGAGCTCAGAAGCCAGACCCAAATCACAATCACCTGGTTAAGTTTAAACTTGGTAGATCCAGATCTGGTGCCAAGGTAAGAACTCTACCAAAACTCTATAACAAAGGTAAGAAGACAGAGCTATGCAAAATGACAAAGAGAAGGAGCGAACTGCAGTATCAGGTCCCGAGCCCACCCACACAAATACAGAAGACAGTAGAATAGAAGAAATTAGAAATGACGCACCTGAAGTCTCTGAAATAATAGTGTCTGAAGTAAAGAAACAACTACAGAAAGGTATAGAGGAAATCAGATCAGAGATAATTTCTGAACTAAAAAAGAAATGTTAACTATAATGCAAAAAGTACTAAATGCTCCTAAAGAAGACACTGACAAAAATTGAGGAGAATAGAAAAATGATGGAATCCCTGAATGAACAATATAAGAAAGAAATCGAATGCTAAGCAGATATAAAATGCTATCCAATAAATTAAAACCTCAATCACAAGCCGGCAAAACCATTTGAATGAAAGTGAAGTAGGGTTTTAGACTTTGAAAACACCCTTGCAGCTAGTGAAAAGGTAAGAAAAGATCACTTAAATACAAACTGGGATGCTAGAAAAAATAATTAAACATCTTCAAGATGATTCAGATAAATAACATAAGATAAGATGAACAACGTAAGACTTACAGGCATCAGTGAGAAAGAGGGACTCTGTACAAATGATATAGAAAGAATATGAGCAGGATAGCAGAAAACTCCCCAAATATGCGGAATCAATTTTACATTCAGATAAATGAAGCATATAGAACTCTAAATGACATCAACCCAATTAAAACTACACCCAGACATATAACAACCAAGATCCCAGAAATTCAGCACAGGAACAGTTTAACAGATCACATTTAAAGGGAAACCCATTAGAATAATGGCAAGTTTTTCCAAATAAACCATCAAGTCAAGGAGAGAATGGAGCAAAGTATTTTACGTCTTACAAGAAAACAAATTCCAGCCCATACTGATATACTCTGCAAAATTCTTTCAAGTTTAAAGGAGAAGTGAAATACTTCCATGACAAAGAACAACTGAAGAATTTCACGATGACAAACTCAACCCTACACAGACTACTGATATTCTAAAGAGGGATCAGAATGACCACAACTCCATGAAGGAGAATGGAAAGAACTCACCAAATAGGACAAACAATTAAAAAGAGCGGAAAAAGAGGTATACAAAAGCAATCTTTCAACCATTCCTTTGTATACAGCAGCATAAAGTTTCCATCAGCATATTCTACAAATGGACTTCTGCATCCTGTGGATCATGATTTGTCTGGATCTACAGGGTAGATATCAAGGAAATATAAGTAGCTCAGTCCCACAAGTGACAGCTGGACACCAATAAGCTGTCATGTCATGGACAGCTTTGTGCAATATCCTATCACCAAACTGTTGAAAGTGCTGGTCATATATTTTCTATTCCAGTATCTACGTTATGTTTTTATTCTCAGTAATTCTTTTCTAGCATGAAAACTTTTTCTTAGTTCAGTTGTTTTCAAATATTTAATTTTGAATTATTATTTAATTAATTTTCTGAGTATTATTTAATATTAATTTTTGTTTGAAGATTTATATTGTATCTTTAATTTACAATCTATTTATAAAACATTACATATTTTCTCCTAGTATTACAAACTTTAAAAGTATATTTCCGTTTTCCATTGACTTTATATTACATTTTCCTTGTCTTTTATACACACAACAGATTTTTTTCTTTCATTCCTTTGAATTAAATAGTCTAGTTTCTTGCACACTTGTCCTTTTTTTTTCTAATGTGGAATAAGATGCTATTTGATTTTGATCTTCCATAGCTATTTTTTTCATGTATATACTTTAATGATTGTTTTTCTTTGCACTTAGTTTTGGACAACTTCATTTTTGTGTATTTTGGTAACATTTTATTCAAATTTCTTGAGCCAAAGGTTCATTTTAGTGGAAATGTGCTCTAATTTCAACTAAATTCAGAAATTTCAAATCTTTAAAAATAAATAAATACAGAGAAAATAGAAACTGCAGTTTATTTTGGGACGTGTAAGCACAATGCCCTGGAATGCAAGAAGTTCAAAAAGATAGTTTCTTTGTGCCTTTTCGAGTTGCTACAATATAGATTAGGATTCTCTTTTTTTCAACAGAGTAGTAAGCAATGTATTTAGTGATTTGGAAACTCAGCCAAAACAGAATTTCAGTCTGCTGCATATGTATATAGTTCACTAGTAATGTGCATGGACAGTAGATAGGAGGCCCTGGGTTCAATTCCCAGCACCAGAAAAAGGAACCAAGGTGATTTCAAAGGAAAATTGTCACAGCTCCTGAGAGAGCCATGGTCTTGAATGGAAGCCAGGTGGTGGCTATTTTGCCACTGAGACACATGGAAGACCTGTAATGCAGTTATTTTTTTTTCATTATGTTAAAAAAAAAACTACATGGGTTAATTGCTATTCTTCTTTTCCACTTTATTTGTGCTTTTGTAAAACTACATATGTATTAAAAATAATATTTCTATGGGATTAAAAATATTAGAATTAATGAGCTCAGTGATAGACTACTTCAAAATACACATTTGGAAGAGTCCTGAAGTCAGCTGCACCTCCTGAGTGTACTGGTGCAGCCTCTTGGCCACCAAGCCTGACACTAAGATGGGTAGCACCTGACTCTCACAGCTCCAGAGCCTGCACTGTCCTGGGGTACTGTGGCTCAGTAGCTCTCAGTGGAAAATAATATGGGTAGGAATACTGATGCCAGAGCAAGTCTAAAGTCTCTGCTTGTGAGCTCTGGACTAAGCATAGACACTTTTGCTTTTTGCTGTCCTATATTAAATACAAAAAGGAATTTTTGACACTGTTAAAAAAAACAGATGTTAGTGAGCAAGAAGAAAATAGTGGGAGATATGGAGCTAGCTGGTGATAATAATAGAGGAGAAATATAACATCCAACCGGCACCATGTCAGATATGCCAAGTTCATGTTCCCTGAAATTGAATAAAATCCAGAGGACAAAAGAGGTTGCGATTTATTGAGAAATAGAAAACCTCCTGAGAGATGGGAGGGCAAGAAGTAGATTTCTCTCAGAAACTTTTGTGAGACAAAATCATAAAGTGGATGCAATGTGGGCCAAACTATAATCAACCAATAAGATTACAAGCATAGCTACTTAGCTAATATTAATCCAGTAGGAAACCAGAGCCCATAGAAAGGACATACAGATGTCATCATTGGCTTTTCGGTGGTTTCTATAACACAACCATTCTGAGAAAGGGATGGGTCCAGGTATCCTGTTCACCACCCAGGCTTCCAATGTGTATCTGGACTTAATGGGGTAAGTTGTGCCAATTACAATATAACCTCAAATTTTCCGTACATCCCTTAGGGGAGCGTGTACTTATGACATTCATCTCAATACTTTATCTTCTTCTGATGCCTCTCTAGCCACTACCCTGATGTTCCCAACCTTTCAGTGACTTCCTTAAGATCCTAGATCCTCTCCGACTGTATATTAACTTTTATCTGGCCCAGATGCCTGTAACTATAGTAACTGTGCAGATATAATTACAGTGCCCTAATATTACAAATATGGTGCATAAACCGCTCATGAAAGGCTGAAAAACAAAACAACTAAAATATAATAACTACATCTATATGGTAAAAGAGAGGTAATACACGAAACTATATAATGAGACATCAAAAATACAAAATGTGAGGAAGGAGGGAGTGTGATGAATATTTCTTTTTTTATTTATTTTTCTTATACTACAGCTGGTTCTGCCTTCCTGGGGGTGGAGCTGGTGCAGCATGTAGTGCCGGGGATGGAACCAAGGTCCCTTCGGGTGCCTAAGCTTTCCTAAGCAAGCAATTTAGACCACTGAGCCATGTCGCTGGCCCAAGAATTTGTTTTACACTGTAAATTTTCTGTTTCTGTTATGGCCTTTGTGAATGTTGTCTTCATCACAAAGTAACTTGTTATGACCACAGGATGTAATACTCATGGCAGCTAAAGGCCAAAAGCTGTGATATGCAAACCCTAAGTAGTAAGGAAGAAGCAAAGCATTATTAACATGAATCACATCACTTCAAGAGACTTCAGAAAAGGATGGAGAAAAAAATTACAGTAAAATTAGGAAAAAAAATCAAAATGGTTATATTAAAGTTCGTTACAATTTCCTTAAATGTAAATGGGTTAAATTCTTCAGCTAGAAGACATAGAATGACTGAGTGGATAAACAAAAAATCCAATTAGATATTGCTTATATAAAACTCATTTCAATTCCAGCAATATACTTGGACTGAAAGTAAAATGGTACATTAAGATATTGCATGCAGATCACTTCAGTGACAGAGCTCAAGGCTAAATTAGAAAACATCTACAGCAAAAGAACACAAAAGAAAGGTGAGGAGCAGTTCTTTGGGGAAGAGCAATTTCTTCAGAAAAGAGCTGCAAGGGCCAGCCAAATGGCCCAGCAGATTAAAGCGCCTGCAAGCAGGTGCAGGGATCAGGGGTTCAATCACCAGGCCTGCCATATCCACCCTGCCCCCAGAGCATGCTGCGACAGTAATTGAGACTGCGTATGGTGGCGCATGCCTGTAATCCCAGCTCTTGGGAGGCTGTAAACAGGCAGACCACAATGAGTCCGATCTAGTAGTGAGACCTTGAATACCCTCCCCTCCAAAAAATTTTTTTAAAAAAATTTAAGAAAAAGAATGAACTGTATTCTCTATAGTTTTTCCTGCAAATCTAAAACTATTGTAAAAGCTTTTTTTTTTTTTTTTTTCTGGCGGGACTAAAGTTCAAACCCACAACATTGCACTTGCCAGGCAGGCACTTGTGCCATGGAGCTACCTCCCCAGCCCCAAAAGCGTATTTTTAATAAATTTATTAAAAATACAACCTTTGTAAACAGTAGGGAGAAGACAGGAAGACAGAAAGAAGGCCATTTGCTTTGCACCATAGATGCAGCTGCTACGCCAGTCCCAAGACCACAACAGGTGTGAGGAACCAAATAGGCCCAAACATCTCTGTCACTTCTCTGATTCAGGTGAGACAGGGCACTCACACAGCAAACCCACCAGAGCAGATTTCCTGCTCACACATGGAGAGTAAGGATAAACAGAAAACCAGTATCCATGGTGACCTCATCTTTCCATGACCCACCTCATAGCACAGCCGAGGAGCCCTGAGAGTCCTCTGCTCTGGGTTTACACATCCCAGGTCCTCCTCACCTTGCTGAGTGCAGCACAGCAGTGCGTCCTGTTCCTACAAGAGTGGGGGTGCAGCCCAAGTTGCACAGACACACCTCCTTATCTCAGGAGGTAAATTCATGTGTGCTCACACATGTGTGCAGTTACTCCTACAACACCAAGCAGGAGAGGAATGCACTGAGTTGATCAGTGCTAACAAAGGACCTGGCAATCTCCACCTGACATAAATGTCCATGGTGACAGCTCCAAGAGAAGAAACCATCCTTGGCATAAAGGGAAGGTATGAGAGACGTTAAGCAGGATTCTCATCCTAGAGTCACAAATTTCCCTTATAGAATCTTTGATATATGGTGAAATCTGGCTAGAAGAACGAGGTAAATATAGAAACTCATTATATTGGAATTTAAACTTTTTTTAGCACCAGCCTCTAATTTTTCCAGCCAATAAATATTTAGTGACTATTTATTTTTTAAAAGCTGCATTACTCATAAATGTGTTGACATTAATATTATGTGCTAGGGGTCTTTGGAACTCACTGTGCCAAGCATGGTTCTAAATGCTCTACATTTAATATCTAACTAAATCTTCATACTGGGTATTTGAGGCATCACACTGTCCCCACATAAACAATGCAAAAACTGGGACCCAAAGTGCTTAAGATGTCTACACAACTAAGGAACGGGAAGGCTGGAGTTTAAGCACCAGCGGTCTGACTATGGATCCAAACTCCATGCATTTTTAAAAATTTAATTTAATTTTCAAGAATAAAAACAAGAGCAAGAACAAATATCACAAAGACAAAAACAGGGTAACATACAACAATACATATGCTACAGATTTTCAAAACAAGAGTAGCTAATTAACAGTGGTGGATATGCTATCCATTTTCATCATCAGATCTGTTGCTCAGATCAGCAGATATAGTTATATAAAATTGGACATATGATTAAATGATACTGCTTGCTTTCAAGAAACCTTTAATTTTTGTTCTTGTTATCCTTTCTTCTCATACTTTTTTATTACTTTTAATAAGAAATAACAGCATGACAGTTTCAAAACATGTTCGTAGTACATTCCCATTAATTGATACAATGCATATTGTTGGCCTCCTAGTAGTTATACAGAGTACAGGATGCAGACATGATACTTTTTCTAATCATTATTGATAAAAAAATTTCTTCCCATTGAACTAAGAGAAAGTAATTGTATACATAGTTCAGTATCCCATAATCACAGTGGGTTATTGGCAGAATTGGCATTATGTCAGAAGCTGTTGATTTAAGCCTTTTGCAGCTCAACATATTAATCTAACTTTATTTTTTATGCCTCATGGTTAAACTTTTCTACTGGGTGGTTAAGGGCAAGTTAAAACAAGACCTGTATAACAGAACATGTAACTTTTGTATCTCCCAAGATCAGCCAAAACCCCTCAGGATTTACCCTAAAACCATGTACAGTGCTTTATAGCACTGTTGTCAGTGTCAGCCATCTGGATGAGGCATGGCCATCCCTTGACCAGCTTGCTCTCTGTGAAACCCTGAGAACATTTTCTCTCTAGGTGACTCTCTTTAGGGAAACTATAAATTGCCAATCCCTTTCCCTTATGACCCTAAAAGCTCCTTGAACAGAAAATCTGGGACACCACTGAATAATAGGATGTTATAGAACAGGTTCTCTTATGTCCTGAGTCCTCACTGACCTTGAAGGGCTAGGGCCAAAACATTGGCTATCCTTGTAGCCCTTCTTTTTCTCTGATTTTTAGTCTGTAAACTTACATTCTTAACCCTGCAGAAAAGAAGCTTGGTGATACTATGACTCTATAACCTAGGTACTTGAGCTAAACATCACTGTCTTTCTCAATATTAATATCTTAGACTTAACTTGTAATCTGCATTTTCCATCAATCACTGATACTATAATAAATCCATATATAATGTGAAAAAAGCAGTTAGAAATTTTTACACAGAAATTTATTTTTTAAAAGAATTTTTTATTTATTTTTTTTTTCTTGTTTCAGAACCTTTGTTTGTTTATTTACTCATTTTTATGGCTGGCTCAGCCTGCCCGAGGGCAGGGCTGGTGCAGCATGTGGTGCTGGGGATCGAACTGTGGTCCCTGAAGCCGCCCAAGCTTTCCCAAGCAGGCGCTTTAGACCACTGAGCCATCCCGCTGGGCCCCTTTACACAGAAATTTAGAAATCTAAGCATACATAAAACTAAGAACATCATGCTTTGTAGATACATGTAGGGTTTTCTTTTGTTCTTACTATATTCATATTTTTTTCTGCTATGACATTTATTTTTGTATGGTGCAAGTGACAAAGAAAACTAAATAAGCGATCTCAGTATCTGGATCACTGACTGCTTGCTCTTTCAACAACCTTCGTGAATCTTCCAGAATCTTCCTCCCAGTGCTAACATTTCTAAATGAAGTAGCATGAGCATAGAGAGCTGTTTTCCCTAAATGAAGTTTACTTATACCTGCAGAGTTACAATCTAATATGACAAAGCGATCAATTCTAAAGGTAAAAGTAAATTTTTTCACCTCTGGCAAGAGAAAAATACCTTCCACAAACCAGAGCTATCCATTCTCATTGTTTTTAACAAAGCTTGACCTGTTGGTTATACATTCAGAAATACCTTTTTAAAAGGAAATAACCACTAGTATGGATAAAAATTTGTGTAAAAGATGTGAATTACGTGAATCAAAATTTAAAATTATTTCAATTCTAACAGAGGGGGCTAGGGATCAATTTTTTTAAATGGTGTGGATGTACAGATTTGTATTACTTCAGATGGCATTTTGAAAAACTGTGAATATCACCAAAAATTATTTTTATATAATATTGGGAGAAAAGGATCCCAATATATTTTTTTAAAAAATTTAAATGTAACATTCTGACATCACCCATGAGGGATCACACACTACAAACACAAGAAAAGCAACTTAAATGCTTCTGCTTCAGTTTGCAAATAAGACACAAAAGAATGACCTGACTGTAAAATCTGTATAAAATGGATGTTTAATAATAAAAAGAAGTGACACTTTAATTTTCTAGAAGTAATGAGCTCGGATTACACCTTCATCTTATCAATGGCTGTCTAGCAGAAAGCCCCTAGATTCAAACCCCAGCACAGCAAAGAAGAGATAGGAGGGTCTCCCACAAATGTATTTAACGTGTTATTTCATCTGCCTATTAAGTGAAAACTATGAGGCTTTGAATTCTATCTAAACCCAGTAAAGTCGATTAGCTTTGTTCTATTGCCTGAAGTAGCAAAAACAAAAAATAACTGGGTGAGTGACACACTGCTAGAGATCAAGGCAGGAAGGACAGCCACCCCAAGGGAAGAGCTACCTTTAGCGACACTGAAGACAGTTCCATTTTAGTAACTTGAGAAGTTTCCAGAACAGGATGAATGAATGGGGAAGAGAATCTCAGACAGAGAACAATGTGCCCTGAGGTTGAGAATGGGACTGTGAATTCAGCGACATCAATAAAGAAAAGTCTTGAAAGCTTGTAATCGCAGGAGAAAGCCCTGGAAGACTCAGGAGATCATTTGATTGCCTAACAGCAGCCTGGGGCTCCACAGCAACAGCTGTGCCGCTCAGGGCGGCGGGAGACCTCACAGAGGCCTTTGCCAGCTGGTGTGATTGCTTTCCTGAGGGTCTGAGCAGGACCAGACCTTGCTGGCAAGCACTACAGCAGAAGTGAAATAATGCATGCAAGCACACTTCACAGGAAGTTCTCCTTGCTCCCTTGGAAGAGACAAGCCATCGTTTTGGGAACCTGTGCCCAAGAACAGGTCTGAGGGAGCCTCTAGCAGTTGCCAACAAAATGAAGCCCTTTGTTCTTCAACCTGTGCATATTGAGCACTTGCCCAGCAGTGGTTGAATCTGAATGAAAGTGGCGCTTCCCAGTGTGAGTCAAGTGTAAGCCTGCAGCCTAGGCCAGCACTTTGGCTGCAGTGATGCGTGACCCCGTAACAAGGAGCTAGGTTTAGCTAGCATTGTCTGCACCCTTTTTTTATGATTTTCTTTCTTTCTTTCTTTCTTTCTTTCTTTCTTTCTTTCTTTCTTTCTTTCTTTTGGTACAGGGTCTCGCTACACAGTTCACACTCACAGTGATCCTCCTGTCTCAGCCTCCCTAAGGCTGTAATTACAAGCATGCACCATCATGCCTGGTTTTTGCGACCCACTCTGCACACCCAGGATTTTGGGGCCGGCACAGCATGAGGTGCCAGAGATTGAACCCAAGTCCTTGCACTTGCCAAGCAAGTGCTTAGACTGCCAAGCTATCCTTATCTCCCCAGTCCTCATTGTTGTAAGCAGCTAAATTAGATAGAAATATTACAGGCAGTCAAACAGGGCCAGTCCCTCAAGGAGACAATATGGAAGACAAGGTGACTTTACAGCTTTTTCTATGGAATATTTCAAATCATTGTGTCATATACTCGATTCTTGTGAATACTGTGTTTGTTTCTAGTCTCCTTTCTGGTCCACCTACCCCCCACACACACACACAAACACCCAAACCTCTGCCATAGAGCAGGACCTCCCTAGGAACAGAGTGAGGCACTTATCTTGTCATCTGCAAGGCAACTTCATCAGACAAAGGATGATGCTGGATGGAAGGATGGATAGGTAGATGGCAAGAGATAGGGAAACAGGTGGTTGATGGGAGACAGATGGATAGCTGGGTCATAGTATATACGTGTAAAGCACATATCTGTGGAGAGGACAGCAAAACAGAAGATAAGCAAGAAGTACTGAGGAGTTCATCTCCCTCCCCACCTTGCGTGTTCTGTTGTTTTAAAAACATTGCGATATACATGCTAATTGATATCATTTGTGCTAATGGTTTGTCTTTCGTGAAAAGCAAGTTTATGTTATTATCTGTTTCTTTTGTGTAGGAATCTTCTTGGTATACATCTTGTACTGAGAAACTCATCTGAAGACAAAGATGCACAGTGTAACAATTATTTTTATTTTCATCACGTGGTTATGAAAATGTGCTCTATGTTTGCATAAGATAAAGAAGTTGGAGGAAGCCCTGTCACCTCGGATGGGAGTGGCTGATCCTCTGGCCGCTTTGCACTGTCTCCTGCCTACCAGAAGCACTACCTTCCCTCCTGTGGCCCCAGCACCCCCATCCCAGGATCTCCCTGAACCTCTGGAATCAAGGTCTCCAGGGTGTCTCCACTTCGTCTGTCCTCGATCCGTGTACCTGGCTCAGGACGGCTCTGATTCTTATGTCAGTGTAAGGGACGCTGCCCTAGTGCCCTCTGCCCCTAGTGCACGCCCAGGTCCCTTGCAGCTGCGCTGACTGCTGGCTACCTGCTCTCTTGGCTGCCAGACTGCGGGAGTTTCCACTTCCTGCCTGAGTCCACCTACATCCTGCACTGGGGTTCACGCCAGAGGACCCTCCACGGCAGAGCTGTTCTGCTTCCTTGCCCCATGGAATCTCTGCTTACCTGGCCAGGATGCAAGAAGTTCTGACCAAATTCCTGCTAGAACACGGGTCACAGGTTGCTAGTAGTTACCACGTGTAACAGTTCTCCCAGCAAGCCCCTGCAGCCGGCCTGCCCACAGAGGTCTCGGTTAGTTCACACAGGGCTTCATCCCTTACTGAAAGCATAGCCAGTGCCCTTGCCAGTTTTGCACCCCTGCGCCACGGCATGGTCACCCCTTAGGCCCCCAGGGGCTGCTTTCCAATTGACCAGTAGCATTGTCTTATCCTGGGGTTCTCTGTCTCCCCCTTCCCTGTTCAGTATGTATCCCTTCTGGTTCACAGAGATAAGGAGCATGGGTCAGCCGCCCTGTTCTCGGCCTCCTCTCCAGACGTCTTAGATTCTTCACAGAGCTTCTTCTCTGACAGCACCCCATCTTTCAGGCATCTGAAAACGGCCATGAGGTTTGGCCAAGGCAGCTTGCAGGAGCCATTCTGGGTCAGTGGGGTGCTCAGCTTCTTCCGGGTTTCCAGGGGCTTCGCACTCTGCACGTCCCTTCCTCCCATAATCATCAAGGAATCGTCCCTGGGGTCAAGCCTGCGCCATCTGTCTCACTGATCAATCTGCCAGGCACCTCTGGACAGAAGTGCTGGTGAAGCCACCGGCCCTGAGCCGGTGGAAGTGGCACCCAGCTCCACAACACTGACCTCTGTAGCCACCATTTGCTCACCACCAAAACTGCAAGAAAGTACAAAGTTTTATGTTGCTAAGTCTGTGGTTGTTATGGTTTTGTGTCTAGTTGTCCCCCTAAGCCTCATGCAGTCCTGGGGAAGACTTGCAGAGTTGGTGATTCGTTCATGATCCAGGGCTGGCATTATCAGTGTGAGTGCTGCCCTCACCCTGGGGCAGATAATCCACATTGCAATTGTAGGCTCTGTGCTGCCGAAGAGAGCAACCCACACTGCCATGTAATGGGGGAGAGAGGCCTGCTGGCTGCCATAGCCGCTGCTCCTCCCTTTGCTCTCTGCTGTTTTACCCCGCCATGAACCGCTGCCCTCTGCCATGTGCCACTCCGCCTTGGAGCCAGCCGAGGATGGACTGAAACCTCCACGAACTGGGAGCTAAGCAAATCTTTCATTCCTTGAGTGTCAGGTATTTTGTCCCAGCAACAAGAGAAAAGTAACCAAGACAGTGGTAATATTTTTCCATAACAATAGATGACTAAAATATCACTCCAGTAGATAGAGGCAAAGCAATTTACCAAAATCATTCCTGATGTTTTCAAATTCTCAACAAATAGAACAGAAATGCTTCAATGTAGTGAAGGAGTTCCACAGCTCATTCCGAGATGAGACCTGCTTAATGGTGAATCTCTGCAGGACAAGAGAGCTCGCTCACCTGGTGCAATTGTTCAAGATTGTTTTGGTCCTCTCCAGTGCAATTAGGAAAGAAACAGAGTAAGTCCTTCCCAGATATACAAGGAAGAAACAAAAAACTATTCACAGCCAAAATGATCACCTCTATATGAAATTAGACTCAGTGCACAAATTACACATTATCAGCTAAAAAATGTAATAATTACAAATGGAGGATATGTACACTAAGCTTTACATACTAATGACAGTGTAAATGTTAACAACTGCCATCTATAATATTTTAAAAATATTAAACACTTAATGGTAAAGTGGATAAAATATGTGAATGGTATGCATATTGAAAATAAGAAATGAAGGGCCGCAAAAATAGCTCAGTGAAATAAACAATTGCCTGGCAAGCACATGGGCCTGAGTTAAATACCTGGTCCTGGGGAGAAAAAAAGAAAATAGGAAATTACCTGAGAGTCATCTAAAAGTACGTAAACAGATAAGCCACCTTCACTGCTCAGAAGATTCACCTACACTGTCAGTTTTTTCCTAAATCAATTTCAATAAACAACGCAATTCACATGAAAGTAGCTCAAAGCTTTTTTCTACAAACAAAGCTGATTCAACCTGGCAAACACAAGGTCCTGAGTTCAACCCATGGTATAAATAAACAAACAAACAAACAAATAAATCTGATTCACAAATTTCATGTGGAAATATGGAAACCAAAATTATTTTTGAAAAAGATACTTAAAGTTGAAAGACTTCCTTAGTTGCTTTTCTCTCTTTTCTGAGACAAAGTACCCAATACTCCAAGTTAAAGATGGAAAGGTTGATTTTGGGTCATAATACGTACAGATTTCAGTTCATACTCAGCTGGCTCCAAGGCAGAGTGGCTTGGCAGATGGGGATGGCAGAGGCGAAGCAGTTAATGGCAGGCAGAAGGTAGCAAAGCGACAAGGGACAACCACAGCTCTTTCCATCCCTTCTATCTTATCCAGGGTACGCAGGGTGGGCAGCACTCACACCCTTACCCCTAGCACCCTTGATCCTAGCATGGCACTATAAGTCAGCTGAGGTTCTGGGGGCATCAGGACACAAGTCGTGACACTGCTGGGCTAACCCATGTTGAGAGGTATTGGCACAGAGATTTTTTTAAAAAAATAAATGAAACACACAGAAGAAAGTCCTGATTGATAAAGAATAGAAGTCTAGGGTAAAGCAGAGATGAGGTACAGTGAGCTGTGCCAGCTGAGCGCAGATTGTTTCTGATGAGCTTTACACTTAGTTGTGGAGAGAGAGGCATTTGCCAAATCAATGGCTGCATATCACACTCCAGGAAATGCATTAATTTGGTTTTTCATTCTACTTTGGTTGTTTTTCTGAGTTTTTAAAAATTATTTATTTGTTTATTTATTTATTTATTTATTTTAGTCAGGGTCTTGCTGGATAGTTTAAGCTGTGTAGCCCAGGCTGGCCTCAAACTTGTAGCAATCATCTTGCCTCAGCCTCCCAGTGCTGGAGTTACAGTCACATACCACCATGCCCAGCCTTAACCTGATCAAGCAAGGACACCGCATCTGGTAGAGCAGCTGCAGGTGAAGTTGCCATGTGACTCAGCTCATAGCAGTCCACGGCCATTCTCCCAGACTCATCAGGCTTCTGTGCGGGCCAAACAGAATGAAGTGGGGATGTGGCTGGAGCCACACCCTGCTTCTTAAAAATCCTTGATGGTGGCACTCACCTCTGCCATCCCTCCTGGGATGTTCTTTTTGGTTTATTATCTTAGCAGACAAATCTCATGGCTCCATTTGGCCTTTGCAACCATAATGGTTCTCATGCTACAGGTTAGGAACCCAGTGGGAGAGTTCTTCCAGGTACTAATTGCATCTATCCCAAGCATCCATTCTGGGGCAGAGGATGACTACAGGATGGATTCTGGGGTATAGTGGATCTTTCTTCTGCCAGGGGACCCCACCACCTCTCACTCTCCAGGGCTTCTGAGTCTGTACACTGGCTCCCGTCTGGGAGCTGGACGACAGGCTGTGGTTCTCTGTTACTGTGATTGAGGTAGGTTTCTGTTCATTTCCCCTTAAAATTTTTTGATCATATGAAATGTAGTAAAAATGTAGCGGGCTTCCTGTCTATTTCACTTCTGGGTGATACCATAGCTAATCAGCCAATGCCATAGGCCCACACACATCCAACTGTACTTAACACTTCCCTGCTGCTGCAGTCCCTTACATTAAAAGTGCATGCCCCTTGTCTTTGGTGGTGGCTAAGTGCTGCCACTTGGCCACGGCCACTCTGGAATCCAGCCAAGCCTGTTGCTGTGGATCTCTTGATTGAGTAACTGTGGCCCCCACTGTAATGTCTGACATGCAGAGAAGAGCAGCGACAGTGCCCTACAGGGATAACAGATCCCTCATGAAGTTCATTCTCAAGGTGCTAGTGATCAGCGCGCTTCACAGACCATCTCAGTGTGGAGGCTTCAAGTTTACAGGGCAGAGCTACTTCAGCATACCCATTTCCCAGGGCCTCTGAATTTCCTCATCAACATTAATCCAAGGGCTATTAGGCATCTCTGTCTCATCCACAGTAAGCCATCTTTTGATCCTGGCTTCTGCCTCCCAGCCAAATACACTATTAACACCTTTTTAGCTCCCCAACCTGAGACAGTACGTTCAGAATCTCTGCTTCACAGGCCTATATTAACAAAGGCCCAGATGTGTGTTTGCCAACATTATCCCACATCTTAAAATCCATTTCTGCGCTCATTCTTCAGGCCTCTGCTCAGAAGAGCTACAGAAAGGCAAGAAATTCTTTGGGAGGATGACGGCCATCATGGTCACGCAGTGGACTTCATCTTAGGGACCTTCTGCAATCCGAACCTGGTTAGAGACCCACAGCCAAAGGCAGGTGGATGAAGGGGAGGCCTGAAAAGGGTCAGCATTATCATGCTTGCTAACAGGCAAAACAGCATTGATTTCCTCAGGGACAGGAGAAGAGGCCCACACTGCACCACAGTGGGTAGGGGTGTGCATGCCTCAGCTTCTATGAGTGGAGACATCTCTTCTGGCAAAATGATTTTGAAATAATAATAGAGTTGAGCCCCCAGCATCCCCACCCTTTCCAGAATCTTCCCAAATCTCTGTCCCAGTTTATAGGACCACATTCTTTTCTGATAAGATCCCCTCATACTCCATTATTAGAGATATTCTTTGAAGCTGAACATTAAGCTTGTACTTATTTCAGGGAATTGAATTATGCAGGCTTGTGTTTGGGTTTCTGTAACCTCACTGTGAAGGCTGCAGCAGAGAAGATTCTTTCTGGACACACTTAGAATATTTTTGGTTCTTTACATGCATCTGGAACTGGAAGTTTGAATCTTTGAGCTTCTTAATTTCCTTTATCAATTTGTCTTCACACTCAAAAGACTTTAATTTTTTTGCGCTTGCTTGGAGCTCACTGTTTTCTTTTGCCAGTTTTTCCAGTCGTTACTAGAGCAGCTAACAGGCATCATCACGTTTCCCTCTGCCCAAAACATTCAAGTGTCCTACATGGAGTTACTAAGTTCCTTGCATCTCAGCAGTGGTGCATGTAGATAGATGGACCTACACTGCATATCACTGGGAGCAAAGGCCACACAGACTGCCAGTAAGTCCTCCTCGAATTATCATCAGAAAAGACCACAATATCTTTAGATTTTATCAAGTTAGATGAAGAATTGGAATATTGAGAGCACTGAAGGATTTCCAGTTCACTAGTCTAGAGCCACTGCTGGTATCTAAATCTGTATCAGTCAGTGTTCACTGGAACAACAGATTTAATATAAATATTATAAATAAATATTTTGATTCACACACACAAAAAAAAGTGGTTTATGAACAGAAGCATTCTGCACAATTTTGCCTACATTCAGAGACTTCAAAGGCTAAGGAGATCGCTCAGTGCCATAAGCACCTGCCTGGCCAGTGCAAGGTCAGGAGTTCAGTCGCTGGTACTACAAAAAGGAGAGAGAGAGAGACTACATTGGGTAACAAACACAAATGTTGTTGCCATCTTCCCTGCTGCGAACATGGCTGTGGAATTCTTTAGTTGAGATCCCAGATGCAGACAGACCTGTGCATACTTGTTGCAATGCTTTTTTGTGTGCCTTTTATAGTATCGTTCCATCCAGCGTGGCTCTGAAGAATGTGCAGAGCATGCGTGGTAAGAAGAGTTTGCAGGAAACAACCACTATGTTGCAGAAGGAAATCGTAGGAATACCTGCAAGTGTATCTGTGAGACTGACCTGGCCTCAGAGTACCAGATAACAGCATGAATAATCCTAGCCACTTTAAGAACAATGGAGCTGGTGTGGCAAAAGTGGTGACCGTGTCAACAAGTTGAGGACGCATGCACAGGAAAGGGCGGGGAGCTCTTTCTCCTGTTAGCATGGTTGAATCAGAAACAGCTGGAAGGTGATAGAATTCATGAAGCTATGATCTGTGAAAAAGCCAGAGAATTGTCCAGTGATTCACTGCACTAAAGCCCCTCAACAAGTGGAATGAGCCGTGCATTGATAGCCAGGAGAGAGCAGTTCAATAAATCCCATGAGAGAAGTGGCATCCACAGTGTGATAAGACTTGGGAGGCACCCAGCTCTAAAAAGGCCGCTCCAGAAGCCTACAAGAAAGAGTTCTCAGAATTCATGAAGGCAGAAAAATGCACTGCTCAGAAAACTCTTCACCTACAGTGAAACAGGGCTCTTCTGGACGGAGAGGCTCCGTAGAAACTGTATCACGTGGGAGGAAAAGACGCTGCCAGAGCACATGCCTGGAAGGACAGACTGACGCTTGTGCTGTGCACATGAATGTAAGCCCCATCTGAAGAAGAGGTCACTAGAGGTGCACCATTTTAGGGTCCTTTGGGCATTCAAGGAACAGAATGTAAACAAGGCCAGACTGCCTGTCATGTGCAGGGCCAACTGTAAAGCTTGGGTCACAAGGCAACAGTTCACAAAACAGCTGCATGATGTGTTTGCCAACTGCCTGAAAGGTGCCTCTGCTGTACGATGCTGCAGCACAGCCTCCAGCCTTGGTGGAAGTTACGGACACTGAGTGTTAACGTCACAAATGTCTGGTTACTTGCCCTCAACATGACAGAATTTCTGCAGCCCATAAGCCAGCAATGGCTCTGCAGCTTCAAAAGCGTGTACCTAAAAATGCACTTCACCAGGCATTCCAGTGTCATTCAAGAGTTCAGGAAGAAACCTTTCAAAGTCCTCTACTGCATCAACTTTGCTGACAAGGACTGGGAAGACATCACGTGGCCAGTCTCAAACCCAGCCTGTGTGTTCCTGAACATGACCTTGAAAGCTCTGATGTGCAGGAAGTGGAGGAAACCATGTCCACAGGCCACAGTACGGGACTGGCTGTGGAAGGTACAGATGGAGAGAAGCTTGGTGAGGACCATAAGCAGGAGCTGGCGAAGGAGGAGCTGGCTGAGCTGCAGGGGAGCTGCAGAAGCCACTTACTGAGCAGCATTCTGCTGAGGAAAGGAAGGCAGGAGGAGGTTAGCAATGATGCAACAGACTCTACCAAGGAAAAATGGAGTGTGCGCAAGAATTTCTATGAGAAATGTGACCTCAACGTAATTGTAAGGAGCAGAACCTGAATCTGATGAATGGTAATGTGCTTTATAGTTCTGGAGGGTTAGGCAGTACAGAAAAGGACAAATGGCAGTAGATAAACTTTTTTCATCAAAATTGACCCTGCAGCTAGGACACAAAGACAAGAGAAAGCCTGTGGAGCAGGTCTCCCTGATGTCCTATGGAGGGGACTTTCCTTCCGAGTGCTAGCCTCCCTGCCTGCCTCCCTGTCCTCGACCCCAGAAGTAACCTCCAGCAAGGTCAGTGTTCCCTCTTCATACTGTACTTTGATGTTTTTGGTGTTATAAATAATACATACGGTGCAGAAGGGATTAACCTTATTTACATTGAACCTTATGGGGAAATTAGGTGCAGTATGTGAAAATTTGTTCCACTAAAAGAGTAAATAAAATGTTAAAGATACAATAGATACTGTGAAAGGGAAAGAATTTGTTCAGTGGGAAGGAAAACCTGGGATGAGGAAAAGGACAAAAGAAAGCAGGGAAAAGACGCATTTATGGATGTCCGTGGGAGAATTGGGATAAATGTACTGCTGATTTCTAGTGGGCTTTTGAAAGGAGCAGTTAATGCTTAAGTTTTTCTTTTTATTCTCATTTTTTTCATTTTTCTTACTTTTTGCTGTTTTGCTTTGTTTTAAATCAATTTTGCACACTTATGCCTTGTAACCTAAACA
>PVJA010024576.1:0-31694 GCA_004027025.1 Myocastor coypus | reverse complement strand
TTTTTTTTTTTTTCTTTTTTTTTTTTTTTTGGCCTCCTGCTAGGATTAAGGTGCATGCCACCAGGCCCAGCTAAGAGAGAATTTTTGAGGACAGAGTAAAGTTTATTTTAGTGTCTTTGATGTTCACACATTCTTTCAATGGCTGTGTGTTTGTGAACAGGCTGAATACTTAATCAGATCAGAGGTTTGTTAAGAATACGCAATTTCAGCACAAGGAGCCCAGATCTGAAACTAAAACTATGGAACGATTTCTCTTAACCCTTGTTGGTACCAATCCTGCACATGCTCGGGATTTCTTGGGCCAGATACAAGTAAATTCCACATAACTACGTATTTTTAGATATCATGTAGCTCAGTATATCCAAGCGAGGCACTCGCACATGCAGGTATGAGCAAACACTGTTAAACTCTACTTATAAAGTTTTCAGAAGACAAGGTCCAGAAGTCAAAGCGAGGCCAGTCCATCTTCCCTGCCACAAGAGATGTGCTCGCGCTCTGACTCGTTACTGCAGTGCTGCAGAAGGCCGGTACTTCTCCAGAACGGATTGTAAAAGGCAGCATGGCAGGCCACACCCAGAAAAGTCCGACTAGGAAACCGTAGACACGGGTTAGATAAGGAAACTACAGCCTGATCCTTTGATTCATTTTCCTACATCCACGCGAACAGCAAATCTTTTGTACTGCCAAGTCTGGCGCAGGACGCTTCTGCTAACAGGTGCCCCCCCCCCCGCCCCCAGGGACTTCCACTGCGACTGTGGAAGTCACTGGCTCCCGCGGGCCAGCACTGAGGACCCGGGTCGCCCCAGAGGGCCACACTCGGTGTCCTCGGGCTGGTCCAGCGCCTCTCCGGAACGTCGAGCAGCCCGCTGGTCTCCAACTCGAGAAAGCCAGCCGGCGGTAGAAGACAACAGCCTAGGTTCAGCTCGGCCTCACAGCGAGGCCACTTCCGCTTCCGGGTCCCATCTTCCGCGAGGAGGCCCGGGCCAGAGGCGGAGCCGCGGTCCACCGCGACTTTCAGACTTGCAGCATGGCCGCGCGCTGGTGGCGGTGGCGGCGCGGCTGCTCCTGGAGGCCGGCGGCGCGGAGCCCGGGGCCTGGTTCCCCAGGCTGTGCGGGTCCTCCCGGGCCGCGCGCCGCTGCCGATGCTCGCGCTCAGGTGAGGCCGGCGGCCGTGCGTCCCAGTCGCGGCAGAGGTCACCACGCCAATGACAGCGACGGGCAGAATGAATGGGAGCCCGGAACATGCGCGCCGGACACTCCGACGGGAAGCGCAGGACGATGGGTTCCCGCTGGGAGGGAGCCACGCGTTTGCCCGAAGCAGGGCATACCTGCACGCGGGGGCAGAGCGGGGTTCTGCAGACTAGGGGGTCATTTGGGGCCGGGGCCGGGGCCGGGGCCGGGGCCTGGCTCTGGCTCTGGCTGCAGAAAGCGGCGAGGAGCCATGTCTGGGAGAGGCGCGGGAGGGTCGGAGTGTCCCCTGGGGCGTTGACAGGAAAATCGCTGAGGACCCTGCAGTTCGCTTCGATTTAGAGCCAGTTTGCAGCGCACAGGCGTTAGAGCAGTGAGCACGATGAGCTAGTCTCCGGGCACGGAGGATCCACTGGGTTGACCTTGGCTGGGGGAGTAGAAAAGGGTCTGGGGTAAAGAGCCAATGCTAGCGGTGGACTAGAGCGGAGCAGCCGAATCATGCTCGGGACTGGAAGAGCACCGGGAGAGGCCCCTGGGGGTGTCAGGAGAGATCCCAGGGAGTCGTCTTCTTTGGCTTCTGCAAATGAGCTCAGAGTCTGAGTTGAGCACTCACTGTGATCCCATGTCCCCATTCAGCCTGTGGTCCCATTCAATTTGTGTCCTTTTCCAAGCAGTTAGGTTGCAGAATGGATGCCATATGATGGCCCTGTGCGACCTTCTTCACTCTGTAGTGACAAATTCACAGCGTACCATGGGGTAGACTCCTACTGTTACCCTAACCGCTCAACATGTAGGGGTTCACTTTCGTTTTTAGAGACAGTTCCCATCATGCTATAATCGAGTGTTTACCTTCCATCTGTGGAGTGTCCCTGCTCCTCTTTGAATTTTTTTTTTTTTAATGTACTTACTTAGTACAGGATCTACAGGGTCTCTCTACACAGATTGGATTCTCCTGTTTTCAGCCTCCCTAGCTTTGGGATTACAGGCGTTTGCCTCCAAGCCCAGTCTCAATTGCCTTCGCAGCCTGTCCTGGGGTGGGGTTGGCACTGGCATGGCGGGAATCCGGTCCCTGCTTCTGCCTAAACTTTAATCTCTGAGCTGTCTGTCTGGCCCCACACCTTTGAATTTAGACTCTTAGATTTCATTCAGCTTTGATACACTTAATCCTCCCATGTACTCTGTTTATTTGCTGGTATGAAATATGTATCCACTTTATGCCAAACTGGATGTATGTTACAGTTATCGTGCAGAAAAGAGTTTGGAGGCTGGACTATTAACGAACAGTTATAAGGAGAGTGGAGGGCTTGTGGGAAAAATTGGAGAAGGTAGGGTTTTGCTGGAATCCATCCCAGTACTGTCCTAGCCAAGCTTCAGATTTTTCTAGTTCCTCAGATAAGGGCAGTACTGCAAGAGATGGATGCATCCACCACGTGAAGCCACTAGCCCATTCTTTCCTTTTATATTCCTATTTCTTTTAGTTTTTATTTTGTGCCAGCCAAGCAACCTCAGCCATAGTCTGTAAGGGATTAAAAGTCACTGTGTATTTGACCATACTAGATCAGTCATGAATAGATCTTGATTCTTTTTTCTTTCTTTTTTTTTTTTTTGGCTTTTTGAGATGGAGTTTGGCTGTGCAGTTCAGACTGGCCTTAAGCTGACTTTTGTAGCCCAGGCTAGTCTCGAACTCGCACCAATCCTCCTGCCTTAGCCTCACGAGTGTTGGGATTACAGGAGTACGCCACCATGCCCGCTACATCTTTGATTCTAATTGAGCATTTTCTCTTATTTTAAGAAGTGAATTTATGAGGGGCATGGTTGATTTTTCAGGGACAGCGAGTGATAGAGGAAACAAAAGTGGGACTAGATAATGGTTGTTGCTGTTAGCAGAACACTGCAGCTGTATTTTCTCTGTGTGCTGGTAATACTTAATTGCTTCTGGGAGAATCCCCAACCTCACTCTGGGAAACTTTGCCCCAAAGGCCTCTTGAAGCACATGCTCCTAAATTAAATAGATACTATCTTAAATAGAGGCTGAGGGTAGGTGTGACTCAGTGTGGTGCATGTACTGGGGTGCACTGCAGGCCCTGGGTGTGTGGTGGTTGTGATCAGGCTATGCTATAGACTAGTGATGTTACATACACTGCATCCCTAAATTAATCTCATTCTGTGAATGGTTATTAAAAAGATGTTAAATGTAATAATGAGAGTTGAACCAAATTCTCCTCCAAGGAACTGCCTCAGGCCTGTAATCCCAGCACTTGGGAGGCTGAGGCAGGAGGATCAGTGTGAGTTTAAGACCAGCCTGGGCTACAACAGTGAGCTCAAAGCCAGCCTGAACTGCATAGCGAGACCCTGTCTCAAAAAGACAATAAATAAATAAATAAATAAATAAATAAATAAATAAATAAATGAATGAATGAAATAGAGCCTACCACAGGGTATTAAGCTAAAGAGTTGTTCTTCCCATTAAGAGGTACTTTATAAGTATCATAATAAAATACTGAATTTTTATGACTTGCTCATGAAGGCTAAGGAAGCAGATTGTTGGCAAGTGCGGGGGTACATGCCTGTAATCCCACTAACTCAGGAGGCTGAGGCAAGAGAATTGTAAGTTGAAGGCTAACTTGAGCAAGTTAGCCAAACCTCATTTCAAAAAGATAAAAAAGATAAGTAGGTTAACAAAAGAAGATAAAAGTGAAAGGGAGGATTCTTATTTTCTGAGACATTATTTGCTTGGGCATCATAAATGTTCTTACTCTTATAGAGTGTGCTGTGATAGAAAGAATGTAATGCAGTCTTCCCTGGCTACAGTGTGGCAGTCAACATATACTGACATTTGCATGTGTCTAAAATGTTTTTTTTTTTTTTTTCTTTCTTTCTTTGGTATTTTTTTAGGGAAGAGTCTACAGGGTGTTCAGGGTCTCACTACTAGATCAGGCACGTAGTGATCCACCTGTTTACAGCCTCCAAAGAGCTGGGATTACAGGAGAACACCATCACAACCAGTTTCAATTACCTTCTCAGTGTGCCCCAGGGGCAGGGCTGGCACTGCAGGCCCAGGGATCAAACCCCCAGCCGCTGGGCCTATTTGTTCAGTCCTCTAATTAAAGAAAAATCTAAAAATATATAACAAAGGAAAGTAAACAAAAGACACAGTCCCATTTATTCCAGAGTAAGTGCTTTGAACAGCTTTGTTCATGTATTTCTAATCTGTTTCTGTCTGTCTTGTAATTATATATCATTATATATATATATATATATAATCTCACTAAAAAACATACATACAGAAGCATAGGTTTTTACAGTTCACTTAGCGTACACAATTTTGTAGGTGGTTTATAATACATGGGAAACATACTGCATATTTTGACTTTTCTGGATTTCAAGTTCCCCAACAGTTTAAAAACAACCAGTTGTGCCAGGTGTGGTAAGGAAATCCTATAATCGCAGCTACCAGGGAGAGTGATGCAGGAGGAACCAAGTGAGGCCAGCCTGAGCAATTCAGCAGACTGTCTCAAAATAAAATAGAACACGGATCCAGTCATGGTGGCATACATCTGTAATCACAGTATTCTGGGAGGATGAGACAGGAGGATGGATCACAGGTTTGAGCCCCCCTGAACAATTTAGCAAAACCATGCTCAAAATAAAGGGCTGGGGCTGTAGCTCAATAAAAGACCGAGTTCAGTCCCCAATACTGTGAAAAAGTGGGTAGGGGGCTGGGAATGTTGCCGTCAGGGTTCAGTCTTGTGGGCAGGTACACAGAAGATGTAAGGCTCAAGTGAAATGATTATAAAATACAAGGCAGACTAATAAGGCAAATCTTTTTATTAGTGTTATATTTAGCCTTTTTGTCAAAGTGCTTTCTTACTACATTGGATTAGTAATTTCTTAAATGCCTTTATTTCTTGAATTCTTCAGGATTGTCAGTCTGTATCTTCAGATCTTCAAGGCTTGCCACAATTTCTCGCCCACAATAGTGGCCTCCAATAATTGTTGGAATTAAAGGTGGATGTAGTAGCACATGCCTATAAATCCCAGCACTCTGGATAGTTGAAGTAGGAGGCTTGGGAGTTGAGGTCCTACCTGAAGAATTTAAAAGATCCTCTCTCAAAATAAAAATAGCTAGCCCAGTGGGAAAGCCCCTGGTTCCATCTCCAGTTCAAAAAAATAAAGTTGGAATTCAAATTTGTTACCAAATTAATTTTTAATGAGTGATCACTGTCAATCTTTGATCTCTGATCAAGTTAATATTACTGAAATGTGCCCCTGAGTTTGTTTGTGTGTTTGCTTAAACATTTATCCAGAAGCACTATTTCCAAATATGTTTAACAATGAAAAACTTGAAGTAGGCCTTGTTTGTGTAAATGTAAATTTCTTGCTTAACATGGAAATACTGCCAACCTTCTGATGCCTTCACCCCACCCAGCCCTGCCTCCTTGCCTAGCCCCACCCTTTTTATTTTTTGTTGAGAACAGATCTTGCTAAATTATCATATTGCCTAGGTTGGGCTTCAACTTGCGAGTCTTCTGCCTTGGCCTCACATTACAGGTTTGTGCCACCACACTCAGCTAGGACAGTAGTTGTTTATAAAGAATTTGAAAGAGCATCAGTACCCTAGCCTTTATCATTCTCTGGCCTGTCCTAGTTAAATGGGAAGAAATCCTTTTAAACTTACTTTTCAGGATTGCAAAGGTAGACATGAATATGGAAGCTGGCTTTTGTTGGGGAAGGAATGCTCTACAATTTTTTTTTTTTTAGTTTATGTTTTTCATAATGAAAAATACTGCTTTTATGGTAAGGAAAGAAAGCTTTGAAATTACCATTTTTGTGAAGTTTGCATCCTAGTTTTAAATAGGGCATAAAAAGATGGTGTTTATTATGAATTATAGGGGCTTTGTTGTCTGATTTATGAGCAAGTTTTTCAGGAATATTTTCACAAGTTTGTTAATATTTTTATTTTATAGATGTCCTATTTTAATCTTGTGAAGAGCATAACATTTGCCTTTCGAAATGTATATGGTCTATCAAGGTAAGTTAACAATGTATTGAAACTGCTGAAAGTATTAATTGTGTTGCTAGTAAATTTCTGTTCCTAATTGTGCTGAGCTAACCTAGGAAATTTAACATGTTCAAATAATTAGTGCTTTTCAGTTTGAGTTCAAACTCAGATCATAACAAATATAGTTTAGTCTACCCTCAAGGTCATATTTACAAAAATCTTCCGTTAACATATCATTTAGCAGGAACAAGTATTTGTTTTGCTAAATTATAAAAGACTTTTTCTGATTCAAGTTTAATTTCCAGCAAGTGTTAGGGCATCATCCAATTCCACTACCAGTGTGTGTGTGTGTGTGTGTGTGTGTGTGTGTGAAATACTTCTTTAAGTCATGTGCATTTTTCTTCTTTCTTTGATTTTACACTTAGGTGGTTTGTTTTACTTTGATGGAGGTACCAGGGATTGGACTCAGTTTTTACTTTTTAAAATCAAATTGTATTAGTACATTTTATTTTTTTATTTTTATTTTTATTTATTTATTTATTTATTTATTGTCTTTTTGAGACAGGGTCTTGCTCTGCAGTTGAGGCTGGCCTTGAGCTCACTTTTGTAGCCCAGGCTGGTCTCGAACTTGCACCGATCCTCCTGCCTCAGCCTCCCAAGTGCTGGGATTACAGGCATGCGCCACCATGCCCGGCTGTATTAGTACATTTTAGATATACATAATCACATTCATGATAGAGAATTTGTGCCTATACGTAATATAGCTTGCTACCTTTTTTCCCCATCCCCCTTCAACCCTCTTTCCCCTACTCATTTACAAAAGCTGTTCCATATTTTTCTTTTTTTGTTTTGTTTCATTCTTTTCTCATTTATTTCAGATTTCATTACACAACCCCAGGAGTGTGCTGTTGTAGTAAAATACAGAGTGGTGAGAAATACACTGATCCTTTTAAACTTGGTTGGAGAGACTTGAAAGATCTCTATGAAGACATTAAAAAGGTAAGTCTGGTCCTGCTGTGGTATATATAATATGTGAGCCCATGAAATGTAACGTTTTAGAATTAGGAAAAAAACAGTACAGGTTTTCAGATGGTGCAGTCCCCTCCTACAGTTGATTTGTGTGCATCAGGTTTTAAATGTTTTTAGGCAACAACTTGCACAAGCCGGAGTGGGGCAGCATGGAGGTCACAACACATTACTATCTAGAGCAAGGTGAATGCACAATTGGGAAATGGTGCAGTGGTAGGAACCTGTCCTGTGAGTTATCTTATTCCCCTTCACACCCAGCACCTTCCTGTTATCTCTGCCACTGTCTGATTCTCCCTGTCATTGCTAGCCTCCAACATGACTGTCTTACTTGCCTCCAGTTCTTCGCAATCTCATGTGTATTCTAAAATGCTGTCCAATACATGGGTCTGGACTTATCGTAGACCTCTCCCTGTGGGTCTCTCATAGTGTCTTGTGCCAGAGCAAACTATGACCCTGAACCATTGCCTGGCCTCTGCCCATAGGCTTCTGGCACTGTATAACCATAGGCAGGTTATACAGCAGAACATTAAATATAAATACAACCTTGGCCAGAAATGTTCACATGCATCCTACCTCATCAAAGGTTCTCCACTTCTTTCCTAGCCTCCAACCCACAAGCTTTCACAGCCTCTTGGCCGTGCTTGGGCTGGGAGTCACCCTCATACATACAAAGTGAGCACTCTACTGCCCAGCCCTCCTGTAATGACCAAACAGAGGCCACAGGGGGAGAGCTTCCTTAGCACCTGCTCTGTGGCCTTTCTCTGATGCCAGTCCCCTTCTTCCTCAGGTGGTCCCCTTGCCTCTGTAAAGTCCCATTCACCAAGCTGCCTCCACAGTTCAGTTTCTCCAGCACTACCAGGAACCACCTGTTCCTTTCATTCATCTGCAGACTTACCCATATGGTACTTCAATCCCCATGTCTGTCTGTCTGTCTGTCTGTCTGTCTGTCTCTTTCCTTTCTTCTTTCCTTTTCTTCCTTCTTTTTCTGGTATTGGGGGTGGAATGTGGCTCCTTAGCACTAAGCTGTATCCCTAGCTCTTTTTTACTTTTGAGATAGGATCTTGCTACCTTGCTCATGCTGACCTCAAACTTGAGATCCAGTGCTCAGCTTCCAAGAGCCTGAGATTACAGTTATGCACCTCCACACCTGGGTTAGTTTTATGTTTCAAAGACCCACACCAGCACCAGTGTCCCTCTGGCCTCTGTGTTATTCTCACCCCTTTACATTCATTCCACCATTGTCATATGGCTTCTTCTCCTGCCTGTGAAACAGTTTCAGCCCATTGTACTATGAGCTTCCAGCTACTGAATCCAGTTTTTAGTTTGTATCTTCTTTGACCTTTTTTGAACAGTGGACACTGTTGACATTCCTCTCTACCCATAGAAACAAAAAAACCTCCTGTTCCCTTGGTTTCTCTACTTTCTTATTTACTTAATCCTTCAACTCTTCCTTAGTGTATTCATGGGTTGCTCTTTATCTCCTCTACCCTACCCATTCTCTTTAATTTTGCCATTGCCTGGGATTCTGTGGGCTCCCTCCTTTCTCCATGTCCTCTGTATATCTGTTTCTATACCTAAGATTCCCAAACAACAGACCTCTACTCCAGGTTAAATTGTCTACTGTGCCCTGTGTAGACAGCTGCTTCTAGACAACTCTGAAGTGTCCATGACTATCTCACTTATGTCAGAAACTTCTTTATACTGCTATAAAAAATACGTGTCCTTAAGCATTAAAGGTGCCACACAGGAAAGGCCCTCGGTTATCCTTATGTCCGCCATGTTCTTCTGTTTCATGTCTTACCTTCAGTTCTCACCATTCCAGGTCAGGCCCTCTCCTTTTAGCTCCTGGGGTCCCGGGCTTGCCTTTGTGAGAGGACCTGTCACTCAGTGTTGTGTGAATTACAGTTACTGGTTCAATTCCTCATCCAGGCCCTGGTCTCCTTGTAGCAAAGGTCATTTTTTTCTCATCATTATGACCACCACTTTTATCACAGTGCTTGGCACTGAGGCAGTAGTCCAGGGAAGTCATAATGGGCTCTCCTATATCCTATAGCCCTAAACCTCTCTAGGGGTTAATTCCTTGCTCCCCCGCTGTTTCCAGGGAAGAATGTTTCCAGCATATCCTTGACAGGCAGGTAGGAGTAACATATACCCATGGAAGAGCCTCTCTTTTTCATAAAGCAGAGCCCTGCTGTTCCTAACCCTGTCAAAGCTTATCTATGAAATGGGTGTTCTGGACTGCAATGATCTTCTTTCTCTGAGCTTTTAATATATTCATCATTATTACTGTGTTGGTAATGCAGGATACTACTACATTACATATTGAATAATTTACATTTTTATGTTTGTGTCCCGGATTCAGTTGTGGTAAACTCCCTGCACTTAGACAAACTGAGCTTTACACTAAGCCGTCTTTGAGCCTTCAGAATGTACATTGCTAACAAAGGCCCAGCCAGACTTCAGAGGCCTGCTTTTTCTCCACTGACCAGCCCATCTTCCTGTGCCAGATGCATAACTGTGCCTGAGGACGCAGGATAACCCTGGCCTGCTTCATGGACTCCCACAGTTCCTGTCTTTCTTCTTTTGCTTCCATCTTCTAAGCTGCCATCAGCCTGTGGTCGTAGTTGAGCTGCCACTAGGCCTGGGGTTCTGGGCCACATAGTGCTTTCTCTGGCCTCCTGCTGTCTGTCAGAGTCATTGGCCACCTGCTGCTGTCTCTGGTCCCAGTAGTAGTGCCTGTTCTAGCACTGAGGACCATGAGGAAAAGCGAGCCAGACGTTGTGTAGTCTACAGGGCAGCCAGCTATGTTGCCAGACCATACTGGAGCCTGGTCCAATTTAGCATTGTTTTCTTTGTTCTTAATTAATTAATTTATTATTTTTATTTATTTGTTACAGCATCTCACTATGCAATTCAGACTAGTAGTGATCCTCCTGTCTTAGCCTGCCCGGTGTTGGGATTACGGGCGCGCACCATTACACCCAGTTTCAGGGCCAGCACTACATGTGGTCGTAGAGACTGAACTTGGGTCCTTGTGCTTGCCAGGCAGACACTTAGACCGCTGAGCTGTTTCCCCAGCCCAAGCATTTGGTTTCTTAGTTGAAAGGGACACGCTGAAATTAAAACAAATTTTTATACAACAGATCCTATTGACTCTGTACTTAGGATATTCTCATTGAACTTTGTTTTAGGAATTGTTCATATCTACAACAGAACTGAAGGAGATGTCTGAGTACTACTTTGATGGAAAAGGAAAAGCCTTTCGACCAATTATTGTGGTGCTAATGGCCCGAGCCTGTAACATTCATCACAATAACTCACGGTGAGTGACTAACTTATAAAACGCGCCTCTGTTCACCTGGTGATACTGCAGCTCCCAGGGCCTTTGCATGTGGCTGGCAGAGCTGTATTTCCAAGGTCTCATTAAATTGCCTAACCTACTCTTGAACTCTTCAGTCTTCCTGCCTCAACCTCCCAAGTAGAGAGGATTATAGGTATGTGTCCTGCTCTGTTGGCTTTCTCTATTTTGAAAGTCTTCCTTTCCAAGATTACTGTTTTGTTTCTCCCTTAAGAAGGGGCACCAGGTTATGAGCAGAATATATTTATTGGGGGAAAGAAAGCTCCTGCCGAGAGAGGGATAGAAGAGGGGTCCCGAGTGGGTTGGCCCCCTGCTGAGCTATCTGGCCAGCCCTTTGTAGGCTTTTAAAACATCCTTTGATGGATGACTTCAGCTACCAGGAAACATTTTAGAAATAAAGAATTTTAAACCCAAAGTATTTTTTCTCACTAGAAAGTTATTAAGGATGTAAAAATATACTTTTAATAATTATCCACATGTCCAAAGGTGGATTGGTTTAAAGTTGACCTGTGCCCAGAAGCAGTGAGCGCCCACACCCTGAATTATCTTTTCCAGGGACCTTCAGAATCCAGTGAGAGGAGACATTTTGACTTCACAAATAGTGTGGTTTAAGTGTAAAAGTTAAAACAGCTGCATTTGACCAGTAAGTGAAATCCTAAAAGGGGAAAGGTCTCCCTGTTGGCTTCACACAGCTGCCACCTCTGGTGTCTTCCAATCCATTCTTGGATTTGAACAATCAGTAGGCTGTTCTATGCCTTTGTGTTTGGCTCTGTTCACTTACCATTATCTCAAAAGAACTTATGCATTGTCAAAATATTTTCATAATTACATCATATAATCATGCCGTACCAGTGGAACATGATGTACTGATCCACTTATCCTACTGTTGAATGTTTGTGTATTTCTTTTCTCAGTAGAGCTTTTATCTGCACTTTTATTGTGTGTGTGTGCACGTGTGTGTGTGCATGTGCTACCAGGGATTGAACTCAGGACCTTGTACTTGTAAGGCAGGTGCTTATGCCTCTGAGCTGTCTTTCTGGTCAACTCTTAACCTGCCCAGGTTGGGGATTACAGGCCTAATCTCAGTAGAGTTTTAAAGAGTATCCAAGATTTGTAAAGATGAACAAGTCTTAGCAAACAGCACTTCTGCCCACAGCCCTGGTGACCTGTGTTCAGCACACCATTCTGTGCTCGGGGTTGCCTTCTCTGCCTAGGCTTTTCAGCGAGCTCACAGCATATGTTGGGCATGCTGTGAGATCTTCGTCATTACTCTTTAGCTATCATTCAGCCCATGTTCTCTGTGGCTGGAAGGCAGAGCACAGAAATGGCCCCCTGAGCCAACTTGAAATCCACCTCCGGTAGTCTAGAGCGGCCTCAGTACTCCTGACACTTTGGAGCACATCAGTCTTGGTGTGGATGGTAGGGAACTGTGTTTAGTACAGGGTCTATAGGGTCTCACTACATAGATCAAACTCATGATTCTCCTATTTCACCATCCCAAGTACAGGGATTACAGGCACGTGCCACCATGCCCAGTCTCAGTTGCCATCTCAGTGTGCACAGGGGATTGAATCTCAGTCTCTGTGCTCTGCCAAAGCAGGCACTTTAGTCCACTGAGCTATCTGGCCAGCCTATAGAGGTAGGATATTTCACACCACCTCTGGGTTCTACCCACTAGGTAGCCCTATTTGGTAGCAACTGAAAGTATGTCTGGACATTGCCGAATGTCCCTAGGTACAGACCCTGACTCTCAGAGAGTACTTGCTTCCCAAGGACACTGTTAGATAGGGCCCTCATGCACTAAGTGTCTGGCTGCAACCTCTGTGCCACTTAAAGCAGGAAGGGGTGATGGGCTTCTGAAGAGCTGGTGATTTCCTCTGCCAAGCAGGGCTTAGAACACTAAACAGAATCACTAAAAACTCCAGAGCAGGACCGCCCCCTGGTGGTCCCAAACTTGGTCTTTTATCTTACATTCCTGCTCCTTCTTTGTCCTGTAATAGTGGAAACTGACTATTGAGAGGTTCACCATAGCTTGTCTTCTGGCTTCCAAGGTTTGTATTATGTACTTGCCGCTTAATATGGGAAATGATTTTAGAAAACAGAGTAGAATAAATATCTTAATAGCAAAAGATTTCTCTCTTTTCCTGTAGAAAGCTTTTCAGTTGAACCTTAAATAATCTCTGCTATATGATTTGATTGGGAGTTTTAACCTAAGACTTAGGGAAGTTATGGTAGTCTGTGAATTCCTTGAAATTATGTACAAAATTTTTTTGTATTTGCATCTTTTCTAGGGAATGGTGTGCCGTACAACCTATTCTCAAAGGGTAATTGTCCTGAAAGGCTTAAGCCTCAGTCTGTATTTTTTCTCCTCTGTGTATTCTGACAGTTGCCATAACCGAGCTAGCAAAGTATTAGGGATCCATATACCAAAGAAAACCAAGACTTGAAACGTCCAGGAAACAGACTTGTGGGTTCCAAGACTCACTACCAGTGAGGAGTGCTTCTCCCCAGCCATGTGCCTCTGCCAGACAGCCTGTCTGGGCCTGATGGTGGAAGAGCCTCTGAGCAGTCTGAGGCTATTGATGAGTCTCTGCTGTCCATTTTTGTGATCCCTCCCTGAGTGTTGATCTCAAGAGCACACCTCAGTAAGCATCCTGTGCCTTAGACTCCACCTCAGAGTCTGCTTCCTGGTGAATCTAACTTATTCAGCAAAATTAGAAGTTAGGTCAGGAGTAATATTATCAGTATATTCAGATCAGAAAAGGCTGTATTAGGAGTTGGAGTTTAGTCTAGTCAGTGTACACAAGCCTCATGAGGGTCTGGGGCTCTCTAATAAATAGGTTTCCATAAAATTACCCTACTCATTGAATATAGGATAGCGGGAGCATCTGTATGCAGCATTTCCCAGATCTGTGCCGCTCTGCAGCCCATGATCATGGAACCGGCACCGTCCATTCCTACAGGACACTTCCAGCACTGGAAAGCTGATGCCATTGCTGGCAACCAGGATAACAGGACTACTTCAATTAAGTCGTGTACAGAATTTCATCATGCAGTGGCCCAGTGACATAGGATCCTGCTGGCATACTTATCAAAGCTAAGCTAGGTAATTAGATGGCCAGATTTTAAGATGCAGTTGTCACATTAGATTACAGGTCAAAGTTCCAGGTGTGATTAAAAGGAAGTAACACTTGACAGTTGTTGTAAAAAGATTACAAAGGCCAAACCCTGGGAAGACTGTAACAAAGCATTTGTTCTAGCACCTGTAACAAAGCTTACTTAAATGATGACCAGGATCAGGATGTTTACAATTCTGAAAATCTTTGTAGTTTCTGTATATTCCAAATCATCAGCTACTGCAGTCCTCCTTCAGGCTCCTGAATAGCTGGGGCTATAGCTGTGTGCCACCATTGCTGGCTTCTCTGTGACTTTTAAAAACCATTTTCTTATACTGTTACATAATATGAGGCCTGAAACAAATTACAAGTAAACTCCAGTGTGGGAGATGCTATTGGCACCACGTACTTGTGTAATAGTGGCATAGGGCGCAGTGGTGAGAGGGGCACACGATGAGTACAGACCCTGGTGTCATTGTTCTTGATCAATGTCATTCTCCTTCGTAAATTTAAACTGGCAGCCAGCTCAGGGAAAAACCTTTCCCTCTTGTGGACAGGGCAGCTCTTTAAAGGTTCAATCATGAGACATGGATTCCTCAACAGATTTCATAACAACGGAAGAGGAGTGATCTTCAAAAGCAGGGATCCTGAACAGTTATCAGATTTATCTCTAGATACTTGGGTACCTGTGGAATTGCATTGTATATGATATAGGTTTCACACTATTGTTTATTTCCTTATTGCCAAAGAAACTAGCATAGCTTCTAAATTTGGGAGTGTGGCATGTGGGCCTCATGATGACATCTGAGTCTTTAATCTGTCCAGGTCTGTGTGAGGACTGCTTCCCAGGGTCCAGGGACTGTGGGCAGGGAGGCATTGTTTTCAAATCAGGCACAGGGAGTGAAAGGATAGAAGCTGAGTTCCTTGCACAGAGAATCTGCCACCTCCTGGCACAATGGAGGCTGTAAGAAGGTGCAAGACCACATCCACACCCTGCGGAGATGTTCTTTCACTGAGCTTGAGCTGGAACCTACCAGCAAAATCTGTGAGCATCTACTCATCAGAACCTCCACCTTCCTGGGCTCCCATGTTGCAAGCTTTATGGCACAGATTTCTTTTGTTTTGTTTTTTTAATTTATTTTATTTTATTTATTTCTTGTTTCAGAACCTTTGCCTGTCTATTCACTCATTTTCATGGCCGGCTCAGCCCGCCCAAAGGGCAGGGCTAGCGCAGCATGTGGTGCCGGGGATCGAACCGTGGTCCCTGAAGCTGCCCAAGCTTTCCCAAGCAGGGGCTTTAGACCACTGAGCCATCCCACCGGGCCCCTTTCTTTTGTTTTTTAGTCTTTTATATTTTTCTTCCTTTACAAGACTGGGGATTGAACTCAGGGCCTTTGTTCAGAGCTATGTCCCCAGCCTATTTTTTTGAGACAAGGTCTTGATAAGCTGAAGGTTGCCTAGCCTGGGTTTGAACTTGGTCATATTCCTGCCTCCACACTGAGCTGCAGCCACCTTTTGAGATTAAGGGCCTTTTTTCTCAGGCAGCCTCACTGTCACCTCTCTAGGGAACTGCAATAGTGTGGCAACAATTTCACAGCAGGAAGCAGGAATGGTGCCTGATTTTTGTAAGACATGACTCAGTTTGGCACTTTAAAAATTTCATCTTAAAGACAGTGAGCTTTTTCTATAATCTGAATTTGGTCATCTGTCAGCCGTGATGCTGCAGAAAGGGTAAGCAGTGGCAATATTTTTGAAAGTGGACACATTAAAGCCATAGAATAGCACCAGATAAAATCATACAGCATATAAAATCTGGTTGTGTAATCTGTATGGATGTTGCAAGAAGCCTGATTTAATCAATCAGTAATTTAGCCATGAAAAATACGTATAGTGGAATTTCAGATATGGTCAAATTATTAAAAAAAAAAAAAAAAAAAAAACCAATGGGGAGATAGCTCAGCAGTCTAAATGCCTGCCTAGCAAGGACAAGATATACTGAGTTCAATCCCTAGTACTGCATGTTGTGCCAGCCCTGAAAGCAGTCATGGTGGCACATACCTATAATCCCAGCACTGGAGAGGCTGAGACCAAAGGATCGTCACAAGTCTGAACTGCATAGCGAGACCCTGTAATAAAAGAATAACATTTAAAAAAAAAAACTCTTAAGCTACCAGTTCACTGCAATCCCCCAGATTGTACACATGTCATAACTTGAGTCAAATACAAAAGTCTGTACTTTTTCCTGTACTTTCAACTCAAAAAAGAAAGGGTCTAGTAAATTTACCTGAAAAATATGGAAGTTCACTTCTGATGTAAGGCCTCAGGGCTCGACTGAAGGACCCAACAAACACCTGAAAGCGATTGAAACCTTTTATTCTCTCACTAACGTGGCTTGTTATTGGAGTTTTTTTAGTTCTTTTGTTTGTTTTGTTTTGGAATTGAAGCCAGGACTTCATAAATGCTAAACATTCCGCCCCTCACCCCTCTGAGAAGTGATTCTAGTATAATATGTCCCGGTCTTCCATTGCCTTCTCTCTATTTCTTACTCCTTGCAAGAATCTAGAAGTATTAAAACTGTTATATCGTGACTTGGGGATTATAAATAATAAGCAGTGCCATATAATTCCTTTCCGGAAAAAGTTCTGGGATTTAGTTCGAAGGCCTGAGGAGAATGCAGTGAGAGGCATAGTTAGAGGCTCCTGTGTCTCACATGTAGCAGGGCATCATTTCCATTACTATCTGCTGCGTCTGAGGAGTTAAAATGAACACCACTTTTGTGCAGATATATATCTATATATATCTATATATATCTATATATATCTATATATATAGATATATATAATATCTCCCTTTTTAAGATTAACCAGATGGTTTTTGAAAAATCAAGCAAATCAGGCACATGTGTTAGGTTCAGAAAATTTAGTTGGCTGTTTTTCTAGTTTGATTTTATTGAAGCTCAGCTTTTGAAATATCTCATTAAGTGATAGTGGTAATGGCTAATTAGAAAGAAACTGAGAGCCAGGTGTGGTAGCACAACCTGGGAGTCTCAGCTATTCAGGAGGGTAAGGTGGGAAGAGTTCTGGGGCCCAAGAGTTCATGGGTAGCCTCGGCAATGTAGGGAGATTTTCATCCTTTTTTTTTTTTTTTTTTTTTTTGCAGGACTGGGGTTTGAACTCACAACCTACTTTGCACTTGCTAGACAGGCACTTGTGCCACGGAGCTATCTCTCAGTCCTAGATTTTCATCTTTTTTAAAAAAAGAAGAGAGGCTAGAAGATAGCTCTGTAATCTAAGCACCTGCCTGGCAAGCACAAGGACCCTGGTTCAATCCCCATTATTGTATGCCATGCCGTGCCACCTCTGCACTGTGTAGTGAGCCCCTGTACCAAATAAGTAAATAAATAAAAACATTTTTTAAAAAGAAGAAAAAGAAACTTGAGAGTGCTTATCCTATATTTGTGTGAAACTTGGGAGATAAAAATGTAGATCTCTAATGTAGAGGTTAACTATGAGTTGAAAGAAACCATTCTATCATGTGTATTAATATCATACTAAACATTTAAGACAGGATTGAAAACTCAATAGAGACAGATTTGATTTTTTTTTTTTTTTTTTTTTTTTTTTTTGTACCAGGAATCAAACTCAGAACTTTATGCTTGCCAGGCAGGTACTACACTGCTGAGCTATATCCTCAGCCATGATATATCTTTCTAAACTATTTCTCAGGTATCTCCAGTAATTCTAACCTGATTATGACCCTGTATTCCTAACCAAGGCCAGTTATATAAGACATAAAAATGATTTATCGGCCCAGTGTACAGATATCTGAAGCTTTGTGCTTTTAGAGTTAATGGTGCAAATTCTAGAGTTCTTAATGTGGAATCCATAAACATTTGGCAGGGTCTCTTCATGCATTTTTAAAATGTTCTCCACGTGACAGAAATGGGTCTGTAGGAAAGCCAAAGTTTTAATGCAGTTTCTCTTAGAGAAATAAAATTCTTTATCCTAGATTGGGTATCCAGTTTTCACAAGATGATTGCTGAGAAGGTTATAGGTCACGTCTCTGTTAAAAGGGTTGCTTTCTGTTAACTAGAGATGTGAAAACCAGCCAGCGCTCCATAGCCTTAATTGCAGAAATGATTCATACGGCTACCCTGGTTCATGATGACGTAATTGATGATGCACGTTCTCGAAGAGGAAAGCACACAGTTAATAAGATCTGGGGTGAAAAAAAGGTATAGTTGTTTTTCTTTTCTTTTCTTTTTTTTTTGGTGGTACCAGGGATCAAACTCAGGACCTTACATATGCCAAGCAAGCATTTATTCCACTGAGCTATCTCCCTGGCCCCATAGTTGTTTTTCTTCACTGAAGAATCATACATTTTTTGTTATGGTTTGTGTCTAAATGTTCCCCCCACCAGAGATTCACGTAGTTATGGGATGGCCTTCTAGAGTTTGCTATTAATTCATGATCCAATGCTGGGGTTATGGGTGTGAGGGCCACACTCAGCTTGGGGTGGATAGCCTGAATGCAGTGTAAGGAAAGGAGAGGGGCTTGCTCTCTCCCATGGCTCCTCCCTTTTTGCTCTGCTGTTTTGCTATTTTCCACCGCCTTGAACAGTTGCCCTCTGCAATGTGTCACTTTGCAATGTGTCACTTTGCCTTGGAGCCAGCCAATGATGGACTGAAACCTTCACAAACTATGAACTAAATAAACCTTTCCTTCCTTAATTTTTGGTGTTAGGTATTTTGTCCCAGCAATAAGACAAGTCCTTAAGAATGAGTTCCATTCAGGGAGAACATTCATAAGCTAGATTCATTGGTGAATCTGACAGAGAGTCTACATGCTTTTGAACCAAATACACAAAGTAAAACATACACACATAAATCCAGTCCTCACTGCATGTTCCACAGTATACTGTCATTGTATGGTGAGCGCACAGAAGCACAGCTCTGACAGAGTGCACAGAGAAGTGAGCTGCTGCCACGATTCCTCCACATCTGTGAATGTCCGGAGTATAAATCTATTCCTATCTGTGAATGTCTGCAACTTCATTGTTCATAATTTAGGGACTTCTATTGTATTTGCTTTTCAGATTTGTCTCATTAAAAAGTAAAATGTAAGGCTGGGAAGATAGCTCAGTGGAATAAGTGCTTGTCTGGCAAGTATAGTAAGGTCCTGAGTTCAGTGCCTGGTACTGCAAAAAAAAAAAAAAAGTAAAATGTGCTTGTTCAGCTATGGTTTTCCAGATTTCAAAATAGTATTCATGATGTCTCTGTACATAGCATCTGATAGACAAGATAAATTACAATAGAAAAGGTACCAATAAACTTAGTGTTTCTGGTTATTTACCATTTTGTATAAATTTTTTTTGGTTATTAAAAAAAGGAATTTCATGGGCATCCAGAAAGAGTATCTTTTTTTTTTTTGTCTTTTTGAGGCAGGGTCTTACTATGCAGTTCAGGCTGGCCTTGGGCTCACTTTTGTGGCCCAAGCTGGTCTCGAACTCACACCAATTCTCCTGCCTCAGCCTCCCAAGTGCTGGGATTACAGGTGTGTGCCACCACACCTGGTGCAAGAAAGAGTATCTTATGAGTAATACATTTCATGTTTGAGCTCAGATTGCCTGGATTGAATTTAATTCATTTGTCTGAAAGAAGAATATCTAGCCAAATAACACTAAAGAGAAAAAAATGATCTCAGAGAGATACAGTCTTACCATGAAAATTTTACCTTTTTAAGTAGAACAATGAAATTTTTAGTTTAGAATTCACAGAAGGAAGTATGCAAAATAAAGACTGGTTTGAGGAAGTGTAAATCATGGGTTAAAAAAGGGGTATAAAGCTTGGGAGATAGCTTGGTGGTCTAAGTGCCTTCCTGGCAAGCATAAGATAGCCAGGGCATTTTGGAGGTGGTAGCATTTTGGAAGTATCAAATCCAGGTTTGGTACCAAGTGCCTCATGCTGTGTTGGCCCAGAATCCCAGATGGGCAGTTCCTGCCCAGAATCCGGGCATGGTAGTACAGCCCTGTAATCCCAGCTCTGGGGAGGCTGAGACAGGAGGATCATTAGGAGTGTGAGCTGTATAGCAAGACCCTGTACTACATAAATACATAAATAAAAATATATATTTTTTTAATTAAAAAAAAAGAATGGGAATACAGTGGCACAGATGGACCAGAGTTGGTTTCCAGCCCCACACCTGCTTTTATATGCCCAAGTAAAGACTCAACATAGTCTATGCAGACACAGTTCAACCTCTCACCTTCTCTTTGTGCCTGTATCTTAGTTACTTTTTGTAGTACTTGTATCTTAGTTACTTTTCTCATTGCTGAGATAAAATACCCAACACCTAAAGTTGTTTGTTTTTGTTTGTTTTATTAGGAATCAAACTCAAGACCTTGCAATTGCCAAGCAGGCACTGTTCTGCTGAGCTACATCCCTGGCCCCCTACACCTTAAGTTAGAGAAAAAGTTTATTTTGGTTTAGTTTATAAAGGTTTTCAGTCCACAACAGCTGGCTCCAAGGCAAAGTGGCAAGACAGACAGGCCTCACAGCATGCAAGAGGCAGTAGCAACAAGCCACAAGATCCATGCATCCATGCATCCGGGATCCGTGCATCAGTCCCAGTAGCATACACGCTATATCCCACCACCTCCAAAATGCCCTGGCTATCTATGACTGCATGAAACTGAGGGACATCCAGACACAAGCCATAACTTGCTGCCCTCCTGTTTGCCTTTATCTTCACATACTACTTTTGCTTTGTCATTAGTGGCTTTGTTGTGAAATGGAATCCTCCATTTTCATGTTTATCTCTTATTTCAAAATTTAAATAGAAAGTTTTATGGCCACTAGACAAAACTCTACATATCAGAATGCTAGCAAAAGGGATGGCACTTCATTTTGGAGCAGACGTGGGCAACGTTAGGACTCATTGTTGCCATCACCTGTGCTGGGGCCAGGGCTGAAGCTTTAATCTGAGTCCTTGGATTTGGGAAACAGAATAGAGAAAAAATATGGTAACCACAGCCTTTATGGGGCTTCCTCTGCTGCTGGGGCCACCTGATGACAGGTGAAAAGAGTTATGACCCACATTGCCTGCTTCCGGCATGAATGAGCACCAGCTCCCTCCTTTTGCCTGCCTCTGCAACAGAGCTATTGGGCACGGCTGTGCGTTGCCATGACCTGGATGCTGCTGCAGGAGCTGTTGTTCCTATAGCTTGGCATTCCCAGTGCCTCTTGGCCTGACCCTTCACACCCAGCCCTCTTAGTCTGTGGCTCTGGTCTCCCACATGAAAAGGTTTTGGCCTCAAGGATTCCCAGGGCAGAAGAGCTGTGAAGGCCCAAGAACCTCAAGATTTGAGCTGCCCGTGATACAAGCAGCAGATGGATGGATATAAATATGTATATAAATATTATAGGTATAAAATGGTTTCATCAGTGAATATTTATGTGGAACTAATATAATATAGGAAATTATTAATTGAAAAATATAAACAACATCATTATTTTATAAACTACAGAGAACAGATAGTAAGCACCTAAAATGGCACATTAATTTGAATTTCTATAAACTACCATTTTTTAAATATGCAAATTAATCTAGTTGTATAGATATGTTTTTTTTTTATTACAGCACATAATTCAAAGATGTCTAATTTACAATTATTTGCTAATACATTTGGGGCATCTCTCAATCTAATGATCACTGAGAAAAATATTCTGTTGTGCTGGGTTGGTAGCTCTGTGGTAGAGTACTTGGATGATCAATGGAAGCCCTTGTTGAATCCCAGTAGGTAAAGGGCTAAGGCAGCACAAAGAGTGGAGCAAAATTTCCTCAGTTGAGTTTTAATTGAAAAAAAAAAAATGTGTTACACTGTAACCTGGAGTATGCTAGGTCCTCATTCTTGCCTTCCAGGAGAATGATAAGCCAAATCACTGATTGGGTCACAAAATGTGACAGTGGTAGCATGCATGCAATGTTGTGCCCACTCAGAAGAATGCCTGTGATCAGGCTCTCAGATATGAGGAGGATTCCTGAAGTTAGTATCTGAGCTCATTACGCAAACTGAATTTCTCAAGAGGAGAGGAGGACTTGTTCTGATGTTGAGAATGAAACCCTCAACACATGTACAATGTCTGCCACTAGCTCAGCTCCAGCCTCAAAAGTGTTTTTCAAACAGAAGGAGCAGTAAGTGGAAAAGCAGTGATAGGGTTTGAGGGAAGGTAAGTGGTCCAGTGCAGCTAAACCGAAGGTAGCCACATTTTTTGCAGGGCCAAGTGATGAGCAACAGTGAGTTGCCTGCCTGACACACAGGGACAGATAGCTGGTCTATGCAGTCAGATGGCCCACATCTGCCTGATTTCTGTGATTTCACTTAGGAAGGTGAAGGGGAACACATCCAAGATGAAACCTCACCTCTTGCCATTATTTATTTATCTTCTGGCAAATCAGCTTCATTGTAGGTCTATTGTGCTGATCTTTTTATCTGAAAAGGTTTGTTTTTTAGGCTGTTCTCGCGGGAGATTTAATTCTTTCTGCAGCATCTATAGCTCTGGCACGGATTGGAAACACTGCTATTATATCTATTTTAACCCAAGTTATTGAAGATTTGGTGCGTGGTAGGTTGATTCTGACCTTTCTCTTATCTCTCTTCCCCTCCCCTCCCCTGCCCTCCTTTCCCTTCCCATCCATTTGTCCTTGTATAGGACACTATACAAGGGAAGGTAAGTGGTCCAGTGGCTCAAATGACCCCTTTCCTTTATAGGTGAGTTTCTTCAGCTAGGATCCAAAGAAGATGAGAATGAGCGATTTGCCCACTACCTTGAAAAGACCTTCAAGAAGACTGCAAGTCTGATCGCCAACAGTTGTAAAGCAGTATGTACGTTCTGTCTTTTTCAAGTTAAAATGTCTCATAGTTCTTTCTTGGGAGCTAATTCTCCTAGAAAATGTTTCTTTGGAGACCCTCAAAATAGTATCCAGAATCCCAAAAGGCAAACAAGGAAATAATTATATTCCCAATAGCAAAGAACTTCTGTGGTAGGCTATAGTTTCCATTTTTTGTAGTTTTTTGGTATGCCGACATTAACTTTTCTTTGTCTTCCCAAGAGTTGAATCAAAGTAAGCTTTAGGATATAAGATATGCTTAAAATAGTGAACATTTGAATTTTTAAAAATTTTTGTTAAAAATAAAAGATTCATTGCTGTTAATCCCTCTCAGAATACTTCCCCTCCTTTCAAACACACTGTCTCATTGTTCTCGCCACTTTCTGAAGCAACTTCTTGTCTTTGTGAAATATGATAAATACTGTGAATGCTGCCGCTGGGTGCCATCCAGCAGGAAGACAGGCTTGTACAAGTGTGGTGCATCCTCGTCCGCGTTGTTCACCAGATCTGGCTCTGTGTAACCCAATGAAAGGTGAACATTTTGAATCCATTAAGGACATTGAAGCAGGCACAACACTGTAGCTAAAGACAATAAAGAAAACTTCCAGAACAGTTTCAGAAAATGGCAAGAATGATAGTCAGTGGGTTTGAAGTGAGCAAAAATATATCAAAGGGAATTAATGATGTCTTTCACAGTAATTTTTAAAATATGTTTACCAGGTGGAAATACCTATTAGGTTTTACTAGTGGTGTATATATATTTTTATTAACTCTTTCTCGTATTATTATATCAGATATAAATAAACCTTTTTTTTACTGGAAGATAAATGGAATGTGACTCATCAGCTGCTCCCCCACGCCCCAGCTTTCCCTTCATTCTCTACATTCATGTACTTCTACATTGTTTAACCTTTAAGCTATAGACTAAATATGTGACATTTGTTGTTAGGCCTGTGAGTGAGAAAATAATCTCCAAAAAATATTTATCCAAGATCTCACACCCTAACAGACATGGAGGCAAATCATAGTCCCATGTAATTACAGCAACAAGAACACTCTTAGGATCATGAGTAAATTGCTGTTTTTTCTCTACAGAGGTAATGATACCCTCTTAATATAATTATAGTTAAAGAGAGCATTTCCTGATACTAGCATACCTCCCAGTGGACAGCATTCAACATCCCATTTCACAAAGGTTAAGCCATATTAATACACAGAGAAGATTCCTTATTTACTTCATAATCCTTGGAGGAGTTTCCTGTTACAAAAGAATATACAGCTATTACCTTGATCTGCTAAAACAGACATGGGGCAATGAAGCTATCTCTTCAGGATGTCATGGCTGAGTCAGGCTGTTACGGTTCTGCAGAGGAAAGGTCCTTGCTGGTCCTGTCCCTGCTTTGACAAGTATAGAGAAATGTGTGATTTTTGAGTCAGAAAAGAATGGGGACATTTTCTTGGAAATTTCATTTAAAAAAAAAAATTATTTCATATAGAGTCTTGCTGTGCAGCTCAGAGTCATAGCTTCCCAGGGCTGAGATTACAGGCATATACCACTTTGCCTGATTTCAGGGCCAGGGATTAAATCTGGCACTTTGTTCTTGCCAGACAGGCACTTAGACCACGAGGCTATCTCCTCAGCCCAATGTTTTCTTCCAAGGACGACCTTACTGAAACCCCAAGGAAAAAGCCAGGTGTGGTGGTGCATACCTTTAATCTCAGCACTGGGAGGCTGAGGCAGGATTGTCATGAGTTTGAGCACAGTGAGACCCTGTCTCAAAAAAGAAAAAAAGAAAACCCCCAAAATATGTGCATTATGTGGACCATGCTTGCCACAATCTCAGCCATTTTTATTGAAAGAACTATTTATATTTTATTTCCAAGAAATTGCGTCTTTTTTTTTTTTTTTTTTTTTTTTTTTTAGAGACACATGAAATAATAGACACTGAATGCTCAATAATAAAACAGTGACCTACTTAAAATGGGTCCCACAGAGCAGGTGAATTATCGTTCATTGATTATCATATCTTGGTAGCCAAAATAGTCATCAAAGCTTCCCCTCATAGCATACACTAGTGTTAAGTACAGTTCTTTGGCAACTTAATGAGTTTGAGGGTGGTGGGGCAGGTGGGATTGGAAACACACAAGTACACAGTGCCAAGGCACGGGGCAGATCTATAGAGGACCAGAACTGTAACAGCCTGACTCAGCCACGACATCCTGAAGAGATAGCTTCATTGCCCCATCTCTGCTTCAGCAGCTCAAGATAATAGCTGTCTATTGTTTTGTAACGGGAACTCCTCCAAAGATTATGAAGCAAGGAATCTTTTCTGTGTTAATATGGCTTAACCTTTGTGAAATGAGATGTTGAATGCTGTCCACTGGGAGGCATGCTAGCATCAGCCCAGAACTACCTGCTTTTCCTATACTTTATTCCTAAACCTTGGGGCTTTTAGAATAATGAAGCAAATCATAGTGTAAGCTCTATGAATAAGTTTCTATGTTTAGGTGGAAATATTCCAGAGATGTTATGTATTCAGAAGTGCTATTTTTATGCACTCTTGGTGTTTAAAATGCAAAGGCATATGAACTCTGAAGGAATGCACACAAAGCAAATTAGATGTGTCCAAAAGAAGAGGTAAGATCTTAAAGATCAGGATTATTAAATAACTAATATGATTCCAAGTGTTTTAAAAATGTGGAGTTCGCCAGCTATTTTCTTTTCTTTTCTTTTCTTTTTTTTCTTGTCTTTTTGAGACAGGGTCTCACTGTGCAGTTCAGGCTGGCCTTGAGCTCACTTTTGTAGCCCAGGTTGGTCTTGAACTCGCACTGATCCTCCTGCCTCAGCCTCCTGAGTGCTGGGATTACAGGCGTGCGCCACCACGCCCCGCTATGCCAGCTCTTTTCATTCTAAGGGTGCCACTTTTCCCCTCACCTCTCCACCTTTCACTTTCTAATTTCCTGTTGTATTTTAATGGAAATAATGGTAAAATCTTCAGAGAGGGCTGCTAGGAAGATTATTTTGTGACTAGTTGATATTAAATAGGATTGAACATACTATTGAAAGGTTGGAAGTGTAGTTCAGCAGAAGAATGCTTACCTAGCAAGGACAAAGCCCTGTATTCCACTCCCTAGCACCACAGAGAAAATATAGAAAGGACCATTTTTTTCTACACAGTCATGCAAAATACATTTTGTGGGCCTGGCGGGATGGCTCAGTGGTCTAAAGCGCCTGCTTGGAGAAGCTTGAGCGGCTTCAGGGACCGCGGTTCGATCCCCGGCACCACATGCTGAGCCGGCCCTGCCCTCGGGGCGGGCTGAGCTGGTCGTAAAAATGAGTGAATGAACAAGCAAAGGTTCTGAAACAAGAATTAAAAAAAAAAAAAAATACATTTTGTGGCCTATTGGTGAAAGCTACAGCTTGTTTCCCCAAGAAAAAGGTAATGGCAATGAGACTGTGAGGTCAGGTGGACTGTCAGTTGTTCTACAGATAGATGCTGAATCCCACTGCATTTGTCCCACAGGATTTTAATTTGTTTCATTTTCCCCACATTTCTATTATCTGTAGAGAATAGTGTGACCTGGTTGGAATCAGTGGATTTATTATTATTTTTCCCTTACTTTAAAGATAATTCTGTTTTCAAGGTTTGTATTTTCATATTATATACTTTATTTTTCATCAAACTCTGATGCTCTGGCTTTGCGATGTCATTGTTTTATCCTCAAAGTTCGATTATCACCAGGATTTTATGTGGAGGTCATATTAGAACATTGTTTTCATTATTATATTCTTGCCACCTACAAGTCTTACTTGGATTTTGCCATTTTCCAAATACCATTACAACAAAAGGAAAAAAAATTGACGTATGTGACACAGTTCAGGAACCAATCCAAGGCCATGTGTACCTTTAGTTGTCATGAGAACAGTTCCTTTTTTTTTTTGAGAACTTAGTTTCTTTAGGTCTGGAATAACTATATATGGTGGCCCATGCCTATAACCCCAGCACTCTGGGAGGCTGAACTAAGAGGATTACTAGTTGGAACACTGCTGGTACAATTTAGCAACTTTCTGAGGCCCTCTAACAAGGGGGTAAAAATGATGGTGTAGCTCCATGCAGGGGCCATCAATCCCAGTAGGAGAGAGTCGGAAACCTTCCTCAAACTTTTGTCTTTTCTGTGATGTCTGAGGAGTGTGCAGTAATTAGCTGTTAAGCCCCTTGAGTTGGGGCTGTCTGAGGTTTCTCAAGATTAGGTTCTGTTTTGGGATTTTTAGAGGAACATAGCAAAAGCAAGGCTGTGCTCTGATGTCATACTGGGAAATGTGTGTCATTTCTCTGTCCCATTGTGATGATGTATACTTTGATCACTTGGTTTGGGTATGTCCCAAGTTACTTCACTTTGAAGTTGTCCTGTTTTCAAGATAGTATTTTCTTTTTTTTTTTGGTCTTTTCGAGACAAGGTCTCACTATGCAGTTCAGGCTGGCCTTGAGCTCACTTTTGTAGCCCATGCTGGTCTCGAACTTGCACCGATCCTCCTGCTTTAGCCTCCCAAGTGCTGGGATTACAGGTGTGCGCCACCACACCACAACACACAGCTAGTATTATCATATTAGCTCTTAGTATCTATTTATAATTCTTGAGGCATTATTGCTAGAGTGGTTGACGAATAGTGGTTTTTCAACCCTTCCTCTTCTATAATAGAATTGATACTTCTTGTAAGGAAGCTCTCATGCTATGGATTCTTAGCTTCTTATTTTAGTGTATGAATTCTTCAGTCTGTTTTCATGCTCAGATTGCTCATATTTGGCCAGTGGGGGAAGGCCCTTTAACACAGTTGGGTTAACCATGGTTCCAAGGTCTTTTAATCATGCCTTTATCGTTCTTTCACTACTTCTTTGATTTCTATAAGAAATATTCCAGGGTCATCTGGTTTTTTCCAGCACAGGAATCCACCATTTCCCCAAGGAGCCAAAGTTCCTTTTTGTATTGGAGAATGGTGCTTAGAAATGAAGTGTTGTGTTGCAGGGACCGCAGTTCCATCCCCAGCACCACATGCTGTGCCAGTCCCACCCCCAGGGCAGGCTGAGCCAGCCATAAAAAAAAGAAAAAGAAATATTGTTTGTCATTGTAAAATCAAAGGCCCGCAGCCAGGAAAGTGGCCCAGTAAACAGTCTGGGTCCACACAATGGCTATGACTCTAGTGTTTGTAAAATAGAGAATCTGTAATCAACATGGAATTATTGCACATGAAGTGAAGAAAGCAAGGTGCTTTCAACTTAAGGATTTTTGCTGTGTGAAAAACACGGGATAGTTCATCTGACCCCCTAGGTCGCATTTCCATCAGCTTTTCTGCAGGAACAAGTCATAGCTTTCACTGCATAAGTTACAGGGTGTATTTTGCATGACCATGTATAAAAAATGACCAGCTGTCTTTACCCTTTGCTGCTTGGGATGGAATCCAGGGTCTTGTCCATGCTAGAATTTGGGCCCATGGTATCAGTTTCTAGGCCTCTGAGTTGGAAGAGCTACCGAATAGTGTGTCCATCTAATCCTATAGGGATCATGACTTATTCCAGCATTCCAGCTGTCCATATTTATAGCTTCCTTCCCTCATTCCCCAGTGTATGGATTTGCTGATCATAGAATATTTATAGGAGTTTCAAAAATGGCATCTGTACCTTTGAAATGTAACGGCTGGCCTGATAACTCAGAAGGCTAAAGGGCCTGCTTAGGCAGAACGCAACTGCCAGGGTTTGATCCCTGACAGGCTGTGCCAGCCCCACCCCTGGGGCACACTGAGAGGTGATTGAGACTGGGCATGGTGGTGCACACCAGTAATCCCAGTGCTTGGGAGGCTGTAAACAGGAGAATCACTATGAGTCTGATCTACCAAGTAAGGCCCTGTAGACCATGCCCTTAACACAGAAGGGAAAAAATAAAAGCAAAACATCTAGAGTTGTGTGCTTGTTTGTTTGTTTATTTATTTATTGTATTTTTAGTTTAAGGGTCTACAGGGTCACACTACATCGAGACCCTGCCCAGTCTCAGCCACTGTCTCAGCCCACATGCTGGGGATCAAGCCCTGTAATCAGGCACTTTAATCCGCTTAGGTATTTGGCTGGCCCTTGTTTACTCTTAATCTTTTTTTTTTTGGTACTGGAGATTGAACTGAGGATCTTGCGATTGCCAGTCAAACACTTATTCTACTGAGCTATCTCCTGGGCCCACTCTTAATCTTGAGGGTAATGTCGTTAAAGCTTGTTCAAAGTCATCTCTCCTTTACACTGGGGTTATACTGTTTGAAATATAATTTGGTTCATTTTTACTCGAGTGTCAGTTTTTGATGTTGAGAATTTTGTTAATTGTTCTTTGAATGTGTGAGTCATTCACATTGCTGCAAAAGTCTGAATTTAGAGGAAGGGCTTACCCTGTTCGTTCTCTAACCTACTACCCCTCCCCATTATCCCAGCCTGTAGGGGAGCCACTCATTGCCCGTTGCTTCCTCTTTCCTGTGTTCTGCTTAGGAAAAAATCTCCGCATTCTTATAGCTGATAATAAATTGGACTGCTTTGTGTTTGTTTTCTTTTGCATCTTGCTTCTGTAATTTTTAAATATTCTGAAACCATATCATGTTGATTGTAGACTAGTGACATCAGATATAGCAGAGTCATACTTAATGGTGCTGTGGACCCAGGATGGTTTGCTAAACCACTTTCATGCATGTGTGCCTTTGGTTTTCAATATTGTACCACAATAAACAACACTACCGTGATTTGCACATGTATAAAAGTGTATTGTGAGAAGTAAACTTCAAGATAGACTTAGGGGCAGTAGCATATGGCTTTGGTAGACACCACCACCAAATTTCTCATTAAAAGGGTTGTGCCTGTGTGCGTGTCCATTAGTAGTCTATTAGGGTGTCTTGCTTCTTTCCAGTAGCTTATAACTGAATGTGGCATTAGACATCAATTTTGCCATTGCAATGTATAAGAAATGGCATGTAGTGAATCTTAAGTTTACAAATTTTCTTTCTGCAGTTGAACATCATTTCAGAAAATAAAGGACTATTCTTTTAATTTTCGTGAATTGTCTGTTTATATCTTCTGCCTATTTTTCTAGGGGATATTTGGTCTTTTCCTTAGATTATAAGAGTGATTTATATTAGTATTAAGTTTCTATCTGTGATATTGTGTTGAGTACATTTTCTCCCAATATTTTCAGTTGATTTCAGATAGTATTTTATTTTCATATTTCTGTAATTAACGATAGCTCTTTAATTCTCTCCACTGTTTTTTCACCACTATATTTATTGATTGATTGATTGATTGATTGTCTTTTTGAGACAGGGTCTTGCTATGCTTTTCAGGTTGGCCTTGAGCTCACTTTTGTAGCCTAGGCTGGTCTTGAACTCGCACCGACCCTCCTGTCTCAGCCTCCCAAGTGCTGGGATTACAGGCATGCGCCACCATGCCCAGCTTCACCACTATTTTTAATAAGAACATTTAAGCATCAGAATATATTTTTAACCTATGGTGGTACAAATATATCCTTCAAGAGCTGAGTGCTTGATAAATATCAAGCACCTCACTCCTCTGATGCAAACAGTAGCTCCTGCATTAGCCAAGGCTCAAGAGAATCTAGTATGAGGTACAAGGACGTCTTTTGAAGGAAGAAGCACATATGTGCTGCACAGCTTGCCTGTGGCAGCTGCTTCAGACTAGTTAGTTGGACTCCACTGCTTCTGACTCAGTCCTTCTGCACACTCCACCCACTTGAGCAAGATGTGCCACATCTCTCCAAAGCTAAATGTGATCTGTGTGCCTCTCATGTCTGCACACCTCCTTGTCATTTTCCATGTTATGCCTGTTGCACGTCATTTTCCTGGTCCTGTTGGTTTCCTGGTAGCTTGCCACAGATCTAGACAGTGCTTAGCCTAGTTAGGAATCAATTTTCTGGGATGGTCCTTAGGGTGCAGGAGTTGAACCTAAGCAGAACTCACTACACACTATGTGAGAAAATGCTATTCTGTGTGTTTGGAGGGATGGTGCAGGCTTCACACTCTGTGTACACTTGCACACTCTGCTCCTGCTGTGTCCATTAGAAGCTGCATTGCAAAGTGATTAAGAGGACATTCTCTGGAGAGAGTTAGGCTTAGATTCCAATTCCAGTGTGTCTTTGCCATATAGCACTCTTGACCCTCAGAAGTGACTGAACATGTGAGAAATCTAACAGTGATATCTGGTACATCATGAGTGCCCTGGAATTGATAGAAAGCTGGCAGCAACAGTTCCATAATTACTATGTTGTGAGGTTTAACTAAAATGATGCAAAATGCTAATCATACATACATGCTCCCTGAATTCATTCATTATAGAATTTAAAAAGTATTGTTTCTTTTTTCAAAAAGTTTGTATTTGTGTTGATAAAATAACATTAGTCTCACTGTAAGAAGTTACTTGATATCAATTAATTGTCTACATAGGAGAAAAGACCATCTTTTCTGAGCCCAATATGCTCTCGACTGCTCGACTGTGCCCTGCTCTATCTCTGAGCCAACCTGATGGATATGTTGGTTGCTTAAGTTTCTCAACTCCCCGCTGTGTGGCTTTATAAAGATCTTCCCTCTTAGTAGAGCACAGCTAGGCCCATAGTGTTGCAAACAGTTATGAGCTCATTATTCACTCCAGTAAGGCTGTGTGATCTCATCATGTACTTAGGGCCAACTATCACAGCAGGGACTATGCTAGTAGTCAGGAAACATTCTGAGAGCTGAGGAAGTTACATGATCTGGCTTTAAATAGCAGAAATGCATTGACTTTGCCCAGGCTACTGGTTCTGAATCCAGCAAGTATGGAAAATATAGATGATCATTCATAATAATAGCAAGTACAGATTGAGCTCTAACTAGAAGCCAGGCAAAACTGCTTGCTTAGGCATAACACCACATTTTTATTTCTCATCAGCACTCTTGAGTAACTGCTTTTAAGTCCTGCATGTCACAGATGAGGAAACTAAAGCACAGAAAGATTAAGTACTGTGCCAAGGTGATGTGGTGGTTGTAAGAGCAAAGCCTACCCCCACAGGATCATAGAAACAGAGTGATGGTTGGGGAC
>PVJA010024575.1:10722-31793 GCA_004027025.1 Myocastor coypus | reverse complement strand
TTGATTTTTATCATTTTATTTCATTTTCTAAATTTCATTTTACTTTGAAGAGAAAAAGCAAAAACAAACAGCAGAAACAAAATCAGAAGCAGGATAACATACAATAATACATGTGTTACACATTTTGAAAACAAGAATAGCTAATTAATAAAGGTTCTGTTATCTATCTTTGTCTTCAAATCTGTTACATTAGCAGATATACAAGATTGGACAAATAATTGACTGTTAACTCTTGCTTTCAAAAAACTTGTTTTCTTTTGTATTTTTAATATTTTATTTCAAGGAGAGTATAATAATAATTGATAAGACATTAAAAATGGCACACATTTAGAAGACCAAGATGAGAAGTATTTTTGTGTTATACGTTTCTGTCCTTGATGTAGCTGCTTAGTTTGCAGGTATCAGTATACCTGTTAGTCAAGGTGAAAAGTCTTCATATTGACTGTTATTTATTTATTTTTTTAAATGTATGTAGTACAGGGTCTACAGGGTCTCACTACATAGATGGAAGTCCTAGTGATCTTTCTGTTTTCAGCTTCTCTCATGCTGGGATTACAGGTGCATACTACCAGGACAGACTTATTTGCCATCTCAGCACACCCTGGGGGCAGGGCCAGCACAGCTGAGTTATCTGGCCAGCCCTGACTATTTTTTTTTTTAAAGATGGAAATTATTAGTACAATCACCTCAGCCATTCTAGATATGTGCTTGCATGTTTTCCCCCTTCCTTTTTTCCTAATCTTTCTCATTTCTCCCTCTCTTTTAAAAATTTTTATTTTATGTATTTAGTACAGGGTCTACAGGGTCTCACTGCACAGAGCAGACTTGTAGAGATCCTTCCTGTTTCTCAGCCTCCCAAGTGCTGGAATTACAGGTATGTGCCACCATGCCCAGTCTCAATCGTCAGCTCAGCGTGCCCCCAGAGATGGGAATGGTGGGGGGCCGGGGCTGGCCAGGACCAGCATGACAGGTCAAACCCTGGCCCCTGCATCTGCCTAAGCAGGAGTTTTAATCTGCTGCACTATCTGGCCAGCCCTTGAGCTATCTGGCTGGCCCTTCATTTCTCTCACCTTTGTTGTTTAATCCTTAGGTTCATTATCTTTCCATTTAACTATACCTGTTATACCCTACAGACTTTATTTCTTCTTTCAGGTTCTTACACTAGGGAGACAATATGATGTTTACAAATGTGGGTTTGATCTGAGTAAACCCTCTGGTTGCATCCACTTACCTATAAAGGCTGAGTTTGTCTTTTTTTTTTTTTTTATAGCTGAGTAATACTCCATTGCAGAAAAACACCACATCTTTTTATCCATTCTTCAGGTGATGGACACTTTGGTTGTTTCCAAGATTTAGCTATGACAAATTGTGTTGCTGTAAACATGGGTGCACATATATTACTAGGGTACGATGTTTTCAGTTTTTTCGGGAAAATACCCAGAAGGGGAATAGTTGGATTGAATGGGATTTCCAGTCCTAGTTTTTTGAGGAGGGTTTTTAATCACTTTAATTCTTTCTAATTTTCTTCTTCTGAAATACACACATGTACGTGTGTGTGTGCGCATGCACACACACACACACACACACACACACACACACACACTTTCTTAGTGTGTTCCATAGATTACAAATACTCTTTTACACTTTCAACCTTTGTCTTCTGTGCTTTGGTTGGTTTAGGTATTATCCGTTGGCCTGTGTTCTGCTTCATGTTTGTTTTATGCAGTCTACTGGGTATTTCAAGTGCTGATAATACTTTTGAGAATTGCTGTGAGAAAGAGCAAAGATCAGTCATTTGAAAAATCATTGAGGGACTATCAAATTGGAATTTGTTTCTGGATAGGATACACTAAAATATGTTGAAAATATGGTAAAAATTCTTGAGAGTGAGAAATGTTTTGCAGACTACAACTGGATTTTCTTTTGATAGGCATAGAATGTAGAGATGATAGATAATCATTCATGTATTCAGTAGTCTTGTGAAATGAAATTTCAGTTAGCTTGCCAACAGAAAAATCTGTGGGTATTATAAGTTGAAGGGGAAGATATTGATTTAGAAATTGATTCTTTATATGTGTAAATGAAAGATGGGGCTAGAGAGCACAGACAGATGTAAACAATTATCCCAGAGATGGAGAGTCAAGGGAAAATAGACTGTGTTTATAGCTATCTAATGATTTTTCAAAATTATTTGTATGTCTCCTCAACGATACTGACATTTTTTCTTAGGGTACTTAAAGTATTTTAGCTTTCTTTTTTTCAAGATGAAGGCTTGCCATATTGCTCAGGCTGGCCCCAACCTGCCTCCTGGGTAGCTGGAACCACAGGCATGTCTCATCACTTCTGGCTGTAATGTATTTTAAATCTTTATATTTAAGTGTTTAATTAATTCTCATGTGTGTGGAGAGTCATATATAGTTAAAGCTATGTATTATATATTTAAATATCATTGTTATGTGCTTTTAGAATTATTTCTCAGAGGTAATTTAAGTAGGAAAAACAAGTGTTTTAAATGTATTTTCCTATATTTTCTTTTACAGTGTTGTACTAGAATAGCACAATCATGTTTCGGAATAGCCTCAAGATGCTTCTTACTGGTGGGAAATCAAGTCGCAAGAACAGGTCAAGTGGTAAGTGACTATGCTACATTTATGTGATATTTTAGAAGTATAGGTTCTTTTTTTTTTCCTAGAAATATGGGACCAGCATTAATGCTATCACTATTTAATATTTTTAGATCAAAAGTTTGTATTCCATGGGCTGTTGTACTCTTTAGTAAAACTAGAAGCATGTAAATACTTCAAGAATAGTCAGGTATAAGAAAAGTTTATGAAGGAAAAATACTGATATCTAATATGTGAGCATAATGCTTTTTGCATTGATTTATTACTTTCTAGATTTAAGTTTATTTTTTAAATTAACAAGTGAAATTATTTTAGTCCTAGGTTCTCTTGGGGGGTGGAACCTAAAGATAGGGAGCGTCTGGTAAATTTATACAGAAAGTAAAATATAAACTGAGTTTTTGCAACTATTAAAATAAAGTTTATGAAAAATTTGATCTTGTTTGTTTTCTTTTGTTTTTAAAGAACAAAGGGTAAGTCAAACTTTTACAGTAAATAAGACAAAACTGGGCCAGCCTGATAAATCCTCAGACTAAAGTGCCTGCTTGGGCAGAGCACAACAGCTGGGGTTCGATCCCCTATACCTGCTTGCAGGCACTTTAATCTGCTGAGATATTTGACTGGCCCTTTTGTGGTGTGTTAGAAAGTTGCTAAAAAGACAACCTACATACAAAACTTGGCTTAAGAATGTTCAGTGGGATCCAGAAAGTATTAAAGAAAAAAAAAAAAAAAGATTTTTTTAAACATAATACCTGCTTGTACTTTTTTTTTTTTTTATTTTAGGGAAGGGTCTATAGGGTGTTCAGGGTCTCACTACTAGATGAGACTCATAGGGATCCACCTATTTACAGCCTCCCAGGAGCTAGGATTATAGGGCCACGCACCACCACACCCAGTCTCAATTGCCATCTCAGCATACCCAGTCTCTGTACTTTTTTGCTTCAAAAATTTACCACATATGGTAGTGATTGCTTCTGGTATTAATCATATATTAGTCAGTCAGTGCAGTCAGTTCTTTACTTATTATATTGTGTTACTTTGCTGTCCAGTTTTGAAAATGGATGACTACGCCTACTAAACTAGTGGTAGTGGTGCCTCATGCTGGTAGTCTACAAAGTTCAAGCCCAGTCTGAACAGTTTCATGAAGTATATCTTTAAAAAAGGAAGAGGGCTAGAAATGTAACTCAGTGTGAAAGCTGTAGGTTCAAGTCCCCAGTATCGGGGTGGCAGGAAAAGACCATTTATCACAGATTACACTACATAGCATAAGTAAACCAGTATTATTAAAGTATGGTGTGATAAGTACTGTGATAGTGTTCCACATGAAGTACTGCTGAAGTGTAGAGGCTGACATACCTCCATGTCAGACTGGAGAAAATGGAACAGTTTTTTAGGTGGAGGTGGTGACTGTCATTTGGCCTACAGAATAGTTGGTGAATTCAAGAAATGGGGGAAATGGAACTTCTAGGCAGGGAATGCAGCAATTACAAAGATATGAAGTGGTGGTGAGATTTGATGCATTTAGTAAATTATACTCAGGAATTTTCATACAGGTAATTAAATACTCTTGTTGCCTCCATCAATTAACCTAACTTAGATCTGATATCCACCTCCAGAGAAGTCTTAGACAGTTTTCTTGTGTGTGTGTGTGGGTGTGTGGTAATGGTGATTGAACTCTGGACCTTGCGCTTGCCAGGCAGGTGCCTATTGTATTGAGCTATCTCCCTGGCCCTTGGGCAAGTTTTGTGATCATTTCCTCTTGGGTACCTGCTTTGGTGAAAACCAGTTGTGGCAGATGAAGGAGTAAAATTAATAGCTGAAGTGAGTATTGGTAAAGAGCAGTTGTCAGAAAGGAAGGTATGCAAGGTTAAGCAAACAACAAACAAGATGCTTCTCTCCTTCAGAGCCATTGCAGCAAGTGCAAGTGAGAGATGACTAAACCAAGAAGGTGGTAGTGGATATGGGAAGGCATCAAATAGGAATCATCTGGATTTGATGTTTCTGTGGGTGAAAGGAGGGGTGAACCATAGTGTTAGCACCTTTGCATGGTTTTTGGTACAAGGGAATATGACAGAATACAGAAGGCAGCTACTAGTTGCTGCCACATCTTTAATACCTGGAAAATAGCCTGTCTAGTCAGTTAGCTTAGGTTAATTATTTGGACCTTTTGTGTCTCACCATGTGGAAGTCCTGATCTTTGGTTTATTTAGGTTAACTATTCAGTACTTATACCCTAACTTTCTTCTATCTGGTGGCCTAAACACTATCTAGGAGTTAGTGGAGACCCTACAAGTTGTGTGTTTGGTTTTATAGGACTGTCTCATGCTGTAGACAACAATAGCAATTCTGCTTCTGCAGTACTTCTGAACTATTAGGTATAAATCAGGCACTCCTTTAACTACTTCCATGGGCTCAATAATGTATTAGAGTATCTCACAGAACTAGCAAAAACATATATGTACTGTTTTATAAGTAATATTACACTCAGGCATGGTGGTACACATGTAATTTTGTGAGGTTGAGACAGTAGTATTACAAGTTTGAGGCCAGCCTGGGCAATTTAGCAACTCAGCAAGATATTGTCTCAAAATTAAAGAAAGGGGGTTGAACCAGAATGTAACTCACTGTGATTCAATTTCCAGAACCCCAAGCAAACAGGTGATATTACAAATACTATGTGTGAATAGCCTGCTAGTGAATAATATAAGAGAGTCTGGCAGGTTCCTCAGCAGTCCTTGTGGAGATGGGATATGGATGTGTTCATCTTGATTCATTCACTGACCCAACAGTTTGGGTTATTTATTGGGGCTCCATTATGTATACATGACTGATTAAATTATTGGCCATTGATGTTTGAACTTCATCTTAGTCTTTTCTTTCTCCCCAAAGGCAGAAGGGTGACATTGAAGCTTGGTCCCTTCTAGTCACATGGTTGGTATCTATGGCCAACCAGTTCCTATCCTGAAACTATCAGAGAACTTCAGCCACCAGTCATATTACTAACATACCAAAAAAGACACTCATATTACTGTCTTAGGATTTTGGAGCTCTTAGAATCTCTCTTGTTTATAATCAGGCATCTAAGTCCAAATAACAAAGATGTTCCTATCACCCCTTTACCCAAGAAATTAAAAGGAGTAGGATGGCAGAGGCCAAATATATATTTGTTACTATGTCACACTATCCTAATCATATTATTCACAAAATTTACATTCAAAGATGACACTATGTTTCTAGTTTAGGTAATTGAGTAAATTGTGCTGTTCATTTGAATTTAAGAAAAAATGCAGTGAACTCATTTTGGAAATGTTAAGTTTAATATGATGATAAGATAATCCAAGGGAAGTTAGATAAGTGAATTGGGGACCCAGAGGAAAAGCAGAGAACTAGAATTGGAACTCCTGATAAAACAGTGGTGGTTAAGCTTTTTGGCATTATTATAAGGTAAAAATCACTTAGGGTGCATGTATGTGCACATACCTACCACAACAAATAGTATATTAACATGGTAAAAGTGACATCATGGTAACCCTTTCCCATCACATCTTTTTTCCTGTCCCTGATTCTGGAATCCAGTAAACATTTCCATTTCAGTACTTTCATTTTTTAAGAATGTTATGTAAATGGAGCACTATAATAATAAACTGGCTTTCATTTGGCAACATGCCTTTGAGTCTCATCCAAGTTATTGTATCAAGCAGTAGTCTGTTCTTTTCTGTGTTGCATGGTATGCCACTGTATGGCTGGATCACAGTTTATTCATTAACCCACAGAAGAACATGGGTTATTTCTAATTTCTGGTGACTGCCAGTAGAGTTGCTGTAAACATTCATGCGCAGGATTTTGTGTAAACTTAAATTTTCATATGTCCAGGATCCAGGCTTAGGAATGAGATTATTGAATGATATGGCAGTTTATGTTTCCCCATCGTTTCCATTCCCACCAGTGATGTATAAGAGTTCCATTTGTTTATACTTATTTGCTATTTCGGTTTTTAAAAAATTTAGCCATTCTACTAAATGTTTGGTGGTACCTCATTGTGGCTTTAATTTTATGTCTCCACTGTCTGATTGATATCTTTTTATGTTCTCATTTGCCTTTCATATATCTTCTATGGTGAAGTATCTTTTCAGATCCTTTGTCCATTTTTTCCACTAGGTTCTTTACTTTTTCACTGTTCAGTTTTGAAAATCTGTTGTATTTTCTAGATACAGGTTTGTTGTTGCATATGTATTTTGCTTGTTTTGTTCTCTACACAATGGTGAGTTTTATGACTTTTTAAATTCAATAACATTTTGTGGTATTGTGACTTAAAACTCAGGATTGAGGGTGGAAGAGAGAGTGCTTAAAATGTTTGAAGCCATAGGTTTACCTGCACAGCATCTGCCCCCAGATAAGCCATCCATTTCCAGAAAATAAATGAACAAAAGCCCTTTCCATACATTTCATCTAATTCCAGATTCTGAATATTTTTCCTTTCTTTTTTTTCCTTCTAAAAGTTTTATATTTTTATCTATGGTCAATTTAAAATTATTTTTTCATATATGATATTAGATTGTTTGATTTTGTTCATACAAATATTGCAATTTTTTCATATAGATATGTAGATGTTTTATTGAAAATATAATCCTTTTTCCTTTGAATTACTTTTGGACCAGTGTTAAAAATCTATTGGCTATATTTGTTTGAATCTGTTTTTGCATTCTCTATTCTGTTCACTGGTTTATATTTCTGTCCTTTCACCAGTACTGTACTGTCTTGATTACTGTAGCTTTAAAAAAAAAGTTTTTGAGGCAGTATTTCCTCATATAATACTGACTGGCTTTGAATTCACTTATGTGGGATAAGCTGGTCTTGAACTCTTGGCGATCCTTCTCCCTCAGCCTCCTGACTGCTGGGATTATAGTCTCCCATAATTTTCTAATAAGCCTTAAAACAGGGTAGTGAAATATCTCTAACTTTGTTCTTTTTAAAAATTGTATTAGCTATTTTAGATGCTTTGACTTTTCATGTACATTTTAGAGTCAACGTACCTGTATCTGTGAGAAACATTCTGCAATTTGGTTGGAATAGCATTGATTCTCTAGATCATTTGGCATAGAAATAAAATTTTTGCCAGGTAGGGCCTTCCAGTCCATGAAAATGATACATTTTTATGTTTACTTAGATCTTATTTGAAGTAATTCCCTAATTGTCATTTTGCATTTTCTATCATGTAGATCTGATACACATTTTACTAGACTTACCCTTCTATATCATCTTTGTCATCTTTTCTTCTCCTCACCTGATCTTTGTTTCCCTTGCCTCCCCAGTCCCTTCCTCTTCATCCTCATCCTCTGGCATTATTTTTAAATTCTGGTTTCTATGCAGACATTGATAATACATAAAATGTATGTATAGCTATATAAATATGATTGATTTTAATCTTCTAGCCTTATATCCTCTGGGTTTGCTAAATCAAAATATTAGTTCTTAGAAGTGTTTTTGTTTTTGTTTTTTTTTTTTTTTGAAGTGTTTCTGTTTTTACTTTGAATATTTTAAGTGGATAATATTTGCTGCAAATAGGAAGAGTTTTGTTTCTTTTTCAGTATGTATGTATGCCCTTTATTGTTTTTTCTCATCTTACTACTCTGGCCAATACTTGTAGTATAATCGTGGCCAAGCATAGTGAGGTATGGTTGTTCGCATCTTGTCCCTGATCTTAGTGTGTAGAACATCTAGTCTGTCACTACTAAATGTTTTTCTCCTTTTTGTTATTAGTGTATGTATAGTACATAACAAATATGCTCATTATGGGAAATTGGTATATACACATATCACATCTTGATCTTTTTTGATTTTCTCCTGTCTACCCCATCTCCAGATCTCTTCACATAATTTTAGGTTTTTGGCAGGTGTTCTCTATCAAGTTAAGAATGTTTCCCTCTATTCCCAGTTCAATAGTTATTTTCAAATGTTAAATTTTGTTAAATGATTTTTCTGCATCAGGTAATTTGCTCATGTGATTTTTCTTCTTTGAGCCATTAATATGGTGGACTACATTTTAAAATTTTGAATTAACTTAGCATTTTAACAATAAATTCCACTAATACTTTGTTTTACTTTTTATACTTTTTAAAAATTTATTACAAGGTCTATAGGGTCTCACTACACATATCAGTGATTCTCCTGTTTTCAGCCTCCCAAGATCTTTGATTACATGCACACACCACACCCAGCTTTAGTCACTGTCTCAGCTCACCCCAGGGGTGGGGATCAAACCCTGATCCTAGAGTCTGCCTAAGCAGGCACTTTAATCTGCTGAGCTATCTGGCCAGCCTTACTTTTTATACATTCATAGATGTCTTGGTTACTTTTCTCTCATTGCTGTGACAAAATACCCGATGCCCAAAATTAAGAAAGGGAAGGTTTATTTAGCTCACAGTTAGTGGAAGTTTCAGTGCATACTCAGCAGGCTCCAAAGCAGAGTGCCTCATGGCAGAGGGCAGCAGTTCATGGAGGCAGAAAACAGCAAAACAGCAAAAGTGAATGGGAAGAGTATAAGCAACAATGGCAACTGAGAAGAAGTCTATTTCCCTTATGTTGCATTCAGGCCATCTGCTCCAGGTTAGGTATAGCATTCACACCCGTTATCCTAGCAGTGCTCACACCCATAATCGAGCACTGGATCATAAATTAATCACAAAGTCTAGAAGTCCACCCTGTGATTTCCTGAGGCTTTGGGGGGACCACTAGACATAAACCATAACACTGAATTTGATTTATTAATATTTCTTCAAGAAGCTTTGGTTCTATGCTCACAAATGGTCTTTGTAATTTTTTTGGTCTGATTTATTATCTGAGTAATTTTGCTGTCATAAAATAAATTAGGAAAATTTCCCTTTTTGTTTTTTGGAGGTAATTTTATAGAATGGGTGTCATTTCTTTAAATTTTTGGTAGAATTTACCTGTGAAATCTTTTGGGTCTAGCGATATGTTTTTGCTAAATTTTTTCTTTTAATAGTTGTAGTATTTGGGTTACTGTTTAATCTTGGATGAATGCCAGCAGTTATTTGACATTCATTAAAATGTGTATTATTTATTTACTTGTTTGTTTGTGGTACTGGGGTTTGAACTCACAACCTTGCACTTGGTAGGCAGGCACTTCTGCCACGGAGCTATCTTCCCAGCCCCCTAAATTGTGTATTTAGAAGAGCAGTCATTGCTATTGAATAGTTGTGTGACCTTGAGAATAGTACTTTAACATCTTTGGTCCTTCAGTTTATCTGAAAGTCAGGAGGCTAAATTTATTTACTTCTCATTTTTAAATTTTATAAATCTTGGCAGGATTAACATATTGTATTTGCAATTTTTGTGGGAAGATTTTTACATATCTGTTTCTTGATTCATATATTATTCAATGAACATCGATTTACTTAGATTCACTTTGCCTTTTAGCAGATATTTTTAATAAATTGTTTGCTCATGAAAATATATGGGTAGAAGCAAGTTTATGCATTTATACCTAATATACATGTGGTATGTGAAAATTACTTTTATAACCTGGCTCATAAGATGATATTAAGGTGCAATTTTCTAAAACTTAAATTATCAGTTTGAAGTTTTAGAAATACAAAAATTGCATTTTCTCTGTTAGTGATTATATTGATCTTCATAATTACAAAGTCATTTTTGCTTAATAGAGACAATGTTGATGTAAATATTTTATGTAAAAATCATTTTAAAAGATGGTTAGCACAATGTTGTATGTTCTGTCCATTTGTTAGGTTAAAGCAAAGTGAAAGTAGTATACAGATTTACTGCTGAAGGAAACATTAAGTTGCAGGCTGCAGCTGGAGGATTTTACGTAGGCACCTGTGGGTTTGAGTGCATTCAATATACAGACTGCAGTAGGAGGCTGGCAGTGACTCTGCTGACTCCAGTACACTCCTTCACTGCTGTTCTGCCGATTTCTCCACTGTCTAGAAGACAAACAAAATGGTGCAGCACGTTCAGGGATGGGGAAATAAATAACCGTCAGTATGATTCACAGGTGGGTTTACTCCACTGAACAAGACAAAAAATTGTTCAGCAAGACTGAGGGCTTAGGTATAGTTCAGTGTGTCAGATGTTCTTAGCTGTTTCAATATTTGATTATGGCCATTTAAGAATGAAACTTACAGTTCTGAAACCTGCATGCCCTCAATATATAGAGGTTCAGCTATATTGCATGTGTAAAATTAGTAAAATGCATGTGTGATATCTTCATATACATAATTATTTGTACACAGTTTTTGAATATATTATATATTATATTCATGAAATAGTTCTATTAATAGATTTTTTAAAAAAAAGAACCTATAGAGTTTATATTTTCTCTGTTACACATTTATCACAGCTCTCCTTATATTGTGCATTTTATAATAGCAGAAAGCATTAGTGTAGCATTCTCTGGTGAGATACGGAAAAATCAGTAGAATAAACATGAGAGTCAGCGCTTCATATTTTATTGATAACAGTAATGCAGGGTGAGCTAACATTGTACAGTCAGGATTTAAGTTATTTCTTTTATGTAAGGAAAATGTAAGTAGGGCAAGTAAAATTTTTGATTCTTGGTTTTTTGAGCAATACTCAGCATTGACTCAATGCATTGTCATTTTAGAAGTACACTATAGAACAATCAATTATCAAGCATAGAAAAAGCATGGATGTTTAGTTCCCACCTCTCCCAGAAGCACTTTGCTTATGTACTCACATATTTTGGATTTCTGTGGCTGCTTGTTTCTAGGGAGCTGTTGAGACAATATATGTTGTCTTAAACCACACCCAAAAGAGTCAGCTTTTTTATGCTTTGGAGGCACTGTTTTAATCCTGTGGTGATTTGTAACCATCATCTGTGGGATGCCTTTGAGATATATGTTTATACACACACACGAACACATTACTTTTATTGTTTCCTACTTAATGTGTTTTTGAACATCTGAGTTACTGTATTCGTAGCATAGAAAAGCAGCTTTGAATTATCTGCACTATCTCTGGTAGGGAGAGAAAATATATATTTGTATGATTCCATCACAGCTGTCTGCAAGTATTGTGAACATTATGAAACGATACTGCTGTGACAATTTATCATGGTTAGTATAGTGGTATAACATTCAAAGTTCAGGGTTTTTTTGAAGAAACATTTGTCCAAACATTTTAAATACTTGACTTTTTTATGTGCTTTAAAAATTAGCAAATGATTCAACCATGAGTTTAGAAATCTATTTATAATGCTTTATTGCACTCTAAAGATATTTTATATGTGATGAGAATTAACAACTCTCTAGCTGTCTGCCACTGTGTTATGTTGCCTCACTTCACTGTAGATAAAAAAAAGAACTCAGCATTAATCTTAGTAGTCTGGAGAGTACTCATATTTTATATTTTCCAAAACTCTTCTAGGTAAAGCAAATTGACTCCACTCAGAAAGAAAAAAAAAATTTTATTGAACAACTGAAGAATGAGAGATTTTTTATGTGAAAAATTTAATGAAAATAAATAGCTAACTATAGATTGAAGTAGTATACTATATTATTAGAATGTTTCATGTGTCTAAAATGTTATATAACCCTGATAGAATGTTGCAGATGAAACAAAGAAATCTGATTGGCTCTTCATAAGACACAGCAGTCTTGAAATCGTTTGTAATGGAGGCTTTCACAGTAGGCTAAATGGTTAGTTAGCATCATAGAAAAAAGAAAGATGCCTTGGAGATGAGATGAAGTGTGGAAGAGAACATGAAATACACCCACCCCCGCCCCTGCTTTTGCTGTTTTGCTTTGCTTATTGTTATTTTGGGAGACTGTTACATTCTATCATGTTATTAGACTTCTGAAGTAATATTATGTAGTAGACTTGTAGAATCTTTCTAAAGAGTTTTTTTTTTTTTTTTTTTTTTGAGACAGGATCTCACTAAAATGAGTTTTGCAGGCCAGATAGCTCAGCAGAGTAAAGCATCTGCTTAGACAGAGCACAGGGACCCACATGCCATGCTGGTCTTGCCCCAAGGGCATGCTGAGGTGGTGATTGAGGGTGGCTGAAAACAGGAAGATATCTATGAGTCTGATCTATGTAGTGAGATCCTGTAGACCCTGTACTAAATACATAAAAAAATAAATAAGTAAACAAATACAAATAAAAATAAAATGAGTTTTATGTTAGGTGGTAGAATGGATTAATGAAATGTAATTGAGTAAATGGATTAATGAAATGTAAATGAGTATGGATGAGTGAAGGGAGGATGTGATGGAAAAGAATTCTGAAGGATAGGACACTGACAGCAACTCTTTGGCCTACCCATCCCACCATACAAAGACTGAATGTGATAATTTGCCTTCTCAAACTTCAGCAGTGTCACATTGTTATTGACATCGAAACAACAGAATATTGCAAGACAAAATAGATAGAGCATTGCCTGCTGGCTATTAGAAATCCTTGAGATGTGAGACTAATGTCTGTTAGCTTTTATTACTTAATTTTTGGCAAGGTAGCCTGTTAGATGATAGCTGTAAATTACTGTGTCAAATATGTAACCCTTCTACGCCTTCACAGAAAAATACTTCAAACATATTCATAGTATATATTAAAAATTAAAAATTCTTCTATTTAAATAATAATAACTAAACTGCATTTGTAGGATCTGAGGAAGAGAGAATTGTTATGAGCAAGAAAGCATTTAAGAGAATTATATTGAGAGAAAATAGAAAAAACATCATAAAATAAGGCATATTTTAAGAGAAATAAGTAATGTATAGATATATCCTGATAAATATGGCTTACATCTTACAGGTTACATTTCTGTGCTTAGTTTTTAAATTGTCTGATATACTAATAGAGTCGGGCTGAAGGTAGCTAGCTGCAGGAGTTTTAAGTTGAAAACAAAATGGCTGGATTAGTGCTGTAAATTTGTGATAGAGTGTTGGATAGTTTTCTTGTTGAATGAGTGATACAAATATGAGATATTTGTGACAATGAATGGGTTTATTAAAGGAAATATATACTGTTACAGTATCAAAACAAAAGGTGTTACACTATAATTTCTTTTTAACTAAATGATAAAAACCTTGTTAGTGTTCACATAGCTATTCAGGTAGCTACTGTCTTTTTGTAATTCAAAGACCTTAGTAGTTTCTGAGAGTACATGTGAGTCTTTTAGGTTGATAATGTAGTTAAGTGTTAAAAGAAATAAAAGAAGATTTATTACTTTCTTGAAATAAAGGTTATTGAGATAAGGCCTTGGGAATTTAACATACGTATTTTAGATCAGCCAATATTAAAGATAAAAGAGTAATAGGAAAAATTAGACGTGAGTAAAAAATATGATTTATAACAAAGCTGCATATTTGTATTTTAGGAAAAATTTATATATTTATTTTTATCTAGCTCTATATATCTACCTACCAACACACTATTAGGTCTTGCTATGTTGTTCAGATTGGCCTCCAACTTTCTTTTTGTAGTCCGGGTTGGCCTCAAATTCATAGCAATCCACTTGCCTCAGCCTTGCAAGTGCTGGGATTACATTCATGCACCACCAAGCCCAGCTAGCATTTTCCATTGAGTTTTAACAATTGTTTAAAAATTAAATGACATTAAAGCTGTTGACAAGCTTGGCTAGATTGAGAGATAGCTCCGAGAATTAATTTAAAAAAGTTAAAGACTGCATATTAGCTCACATGTCTGTCTCCATAATAGAATGCCTGTGTACTTTTAGAGTGCAAAAGTGAAAAATTATCTTCTCTACTTCTGTAGTCCACAGTGTAAGACCCCAGTGCTTAGTGGGTTCTGAGTTCTGGATGAATGAATAATGATAGCAAACATATATATAAGTAACAATACTATGCACACACATACATAAATACATACTTATAAAAATTTAATTTTCACTATCTTAAGGAATAAGTTCTGTTATTTTGCTGATTTCACTGATGATATCAAGGCAGAGAGAGGTTGTTAAGTGACTTGAGCAGTGTCATATAGTAAGTGGTGGAAACAGGATTTACATGCGTGTTTCTGAACTCTTTCATCATCTTTTCCATTAATTGAAAATTAAGATATTCTAGTATTCAATTCTATCTCTGCCCTTCAGAAGCAATATATATATATGTATATATGTATTCTGGCTGAAATTGCAGAGCAAAGAAAGCTTTTCTACTGCATATTTCAAAATTGCTTTGATTTTTAAATTTTGGTAGTCCTGGGAATTGAACTCGGGACTGAGTTATTTTGAGTTTATATTTTGAGACAGGGTGTCACTAAATTGCCCAGCCTTGGGATCCTCCTGCTTGGCTTAGTTGATTTTCTTTTTCCCTAAAATTCTTTTTGAGTCATTGGCTCATAGCTTTGTTACTATGTGATGCAGGTGTACAGTTGTAAAAGCTATTTAAAAACCTCTGTCAAATATGTATAGGATGCAGTTTTAAAAGGTTTTAGATTTTTCTTATTTTCCCAAATGGCTGCCATCATCTAATCTGTCATGAAGACCTGTTGACTAAAACTTTTGAGTATTTCTGAATGTTGTTTTTTTTCCTCTCCTTTTTAAAAATTTTAATTTTAGTATATGATCTACAGGGTCTCATTATGTAGATCAGATACTCATAGTGATTCTCCTGTTTTCAGCCTTCCAAGCACTGGGATTACAAGTGTGCCACTATGTCCAGTCTTAATGTCTCAGTGCACCCTGGGGATGGGAGTGGGGCCAGATCTGGAGCCAGCACTTCACCAAACCTGAACCCCAGCCCACTGTGCTCTGCCTGAGCGGGTGCTTTAGGCCCCTGAGCTATCTGGCCTATCTAGCCTGCCCTTTTTTCTCTCTTTGATCTAACTTCTTTAGCATTTCACCGTATCTCACCAATAAAAAATTGTTTCTTAGCCAAGCATGGTGGCACATCCCCCTAATTTTAGTACTCTGGGAGGTTGAGACAGAAGGATTATAAAACCTAGCCTAACCTGGGCAGTTTAGTGATTTATCAAGACCTTTGCTCAAAATAGAACAAATAAACAACCCCCCCAACAAAGAAATAACCCACCAACCAAACTAAAACACACAAACAAACAAATGAAAAAATCAAACCCCAAAAAACTAGACCTGAAACTGTAGCTTAATGCCTAGGCCCTGAGTTTAGTCCTCATTATTGCAAAAACAAAACAAAAAAGCCTAGCATGGTAGATACAAGGATTACGAGTTTGAGCAAACTACAGCCTGCCTGTAAGTCTGCTTGCTACCTCTTCTTATACAACTTGTGAACTAAGAATTGTTTTAACTTGTACTTTAAATGGTTCATAAAAGTTAAGGATTAAAATGACGTTTTCATTACAGTGTGAAAATTATGTGAAGTTCAAATTCCAGGGTCCACGAATAGTGTTACTGTAATATAGATACAGTCATTTATGTATTTCCTCTGCCGGATACTGCATTACAAGTAGCCCAGAAAGCAATCAGAATGGTCTGCAGAACCTGAACTATTTGCTTTGCTTCTGTAGCTTGTTCTAGACTATTATTCTGTGATATTTATTACAGATACCTTTTCTCAGTCTGTGTATTCTGTGTTAAAATACTGTTTTCACTTGCAGGACTCAAATTTAAACTTACGTTGAATAAAATATTTTAAGTTTTGCTTTATTCAAATTTATAATTTTTCATTCTGCATGTTGCTCAAGGAATCTTTCCTTACTCAAGAGATTACAGATATTCTATATATTCTTGAAATCATTATGCAGTATAATTATTGAATCTAATTATAAATAAATATAGATTTATTTGTTGTCTGTCAGTCTGTAAGATTGTAGTGTAAGGACACAATTTTCTTCTGATATAAAGAAAGCCAAATTTTCTTACCCTATTTTTTGTTGAAAGACCATTCCTTTCTCTAGTGATTGGTAATGCTGACTTTCTTTGTGAAGCATCTATTCTGTTTGCATATGAATCTTTTCTAGGTTCTTTATTCAGTTCTTTTCCTACTCTTTAAATATTTCTAGATTCTAATTGGTTCTAACAATTAGTATTATCCAACCAGTCATTATTGTACTCATTCTTATTGTTTTGGAATAAATGTAGAAAATATTCTAGGAAGAACCTTATTAATGACAAGTCTAGGGAAAAGAATATTGTTTTTGAGTTTTGTATATTATGTATCCAAAGTCACGTTGCTACCATTAACAGTTGGTTTGTCTGTCTGTTTCTTTCTTGACTGGGGGTCGAACCTAGGGCCTTTGCACTGAGGTAAATTCTCAGTCCTTTTTAAAATTTTAATTTAGAAATAGGATATTGCTAAATTGTTCAGTTCCCCAGATTGGCATTGCCTTAGCTTACTTCTAAATGCTGGGATTACAGATGTATATCATCATGCCTGTTTCAACAGCATTTTTTTCACTTAAATATTTTTATCTCAAATTTTTTTTTATTATACTAATGTAATAAAGATTAGATACACTCAAGTGCATGACATTATTTTAAGCACCTTATAACATTTATGTGTAGACAGTAAAATCATAGTATTATTATTTAGATAAAATAAAATATATTTATTTGAAAAAATTAAGTTTGAGACAAATTTAGTTTTTGATCATTTTGCTTTTTATTACTTTGGTCTTTTCATTGAATGCCAATATATTTAGCATACTTACCAGTGACAAAAGTAAGAAGTTGTGTCTTAGGAGGTAGAATGAGAGAGCTTTGAAAAAAAGAAAGAGGGAGATTTGATTGCTAGTCTATTAGTAGCTGTTATCCTTTGTAGAAAGTAAGAGAAATGTAAAGGTTTATTTTTTTTTATTGTGAGCCAGTATGACATTAAAACAAAATCCTGTTATTACTAGTGCCATTGAAATTTGTGCATTCTTATATATGAGAGCTGGAATATGGCATGAAAAACATTTTATCTTGACTCCCCAAGTATATAGTAGTTGTTTCTCATATCTGCTTTAGCCATCTGAAGGTACAAATCAGAAACTGAATACAAAAACAAAACACAAGTGTTAGGTAAACAAAGGGAGATCTGATTAATAATAAAGCTGGAGAAAGCAGACTGCTTTTAGAAGTTTTCTCTTTTCCGATGAGAACTCATTTAAATATTTATGTATTAAGTGGGTTAACTATTAGATTTACATTATTGTTTAGAAGAGAATAAATATGGGAGTGGATGCAGTCAGAGTTGGAAACAAGTGGATAGATTCAAACATACTTAGGAGAGAAAAGTAAATACTTTTGCTGATGAATTCATTTAGATAGGGCTCTTAAGAGGCATAAATTTGAAGGGGTAATAGGAACTTTAAAATTTCCTGTTTGTATGTTTTAAGTTTGAGGCCTGTTTGGACATCCAAGTAGAGATTTTAAAATGACAGTTGTGTAGACAGAACTTCCAAGTTTATGACAGATAGATGAATAGGAAGATCCCTGATAAAATGATGGATTTAAATATATATAGGGAAAGAAAAATATCAGGAGTAGTTTCAGTAGAACCTAACTCTACAGTCTACTAAAAGGGCAAAATAAATCAGACATGCTGATGTGTACATGTAATTCCTATGTATTTCATTTTTAATATTAGTATGAAAACTATTGTTTACTAATTTCATTCTTAGTAAATTTATTATTTGTGTACAGTGGTGCTATAAATTTTTGAGTGTTGACTTTGTATCCAGCTACACTACTGAATTTAGTTATGAAATCTGGAAATCTTTTTGAATAGTTTTGGGAGTCTTCTATATGGAGATCACATACAATATGCTTCATCTGCAAATGATGAAAATTTAATGTCTTCTTTTCCTTTTCCTTATTTAGTGTCTTCCTTATTCCTTTTCTTTCTCTCATTCATTTCTCTAGCTAATGTTTCTAGACATGTATTAAATAGGAGTGGTAATAGTGGGCATTTAGTATGATGTTGGCTTTTAGCTTGTTGTAGATGGCTTTTATCAGGTTGAGATAAATACAGTCTATTCCAATTTTCTTTAGGGTTTTTATCATACATAGATGCTATACTTTGTCAAAGTTTTTTTTTTTTTTTCTTTTTTTCCTGTCTCTTGAGATAGTCGTGTTTTGGCCTTGGTTCTGTTAAGGTGGTACATTACATTTCTTGATTTGTACATGTTGAACCGTCCCTGCATGCCTAGGATAAATCCTACTAGAATATGATGTATAATCTTTTTAATGATTTGCTACATTCTGTTTGCCAGTATTTTATTGAGGATTTTGGTATCTGTTCCTAGGGAAGTTGGGCTGTAGTTCTCTTCTTTTGGTTGGATCCTTCTCTGGTTTTGGTGTCAAGGTGATGCTTCCATCCAAGAATGAGTTTGGGAGCATTATGTACCTTTGAATTTCATTAAAGAGTGTAAGGAATAGTGGAATTACATCTTTTCTAAATTAATTTCTCTCTGTCTCTCTGTGTCTCTGTCTTTCTCTCCCCCTCCCTCCCTTCTTTTCTCATCTTTCCAAGAAGCTCAGACTCATGCTGATCCTCCTGCTTTCATCCTTCCCAGTGCTGAGATTACAGGCAGGTACCACTATGCCCAGACTCTGGCTGGCTCAACTCACCCTGGGGCCAGAGCTGGCACAGCGCATGTTGCTTGGGATAGGACCACCGTGCCTGCACTCACCTAAGCTTGCCTAAGCAGGCACTGTAGTCTGTTGAGCTACCTTGCCAGCCCCATTTCTTTAAATTTCTTGGACTCAGCAGTGAATTGGTCATGGCCTGGACTTGTTTGTTGGTAGGTTTTTAATTACATTTTCAATTTCATTGATAGTATATTATTTAGAATTTTTATATCTTGTTGATTCAGATACAGTAATTCATATGTATGTAGGGATCTGTCCATTTTTTTTCTGCATTTTCCATCATCTTAGAATACAGGTTCTCAGTATAGGTACTGATGATCTTCTGGATTTCTGGAGGATCTGTTGTGATATCACTGTTTTTTGTTTCTAATTGTATGGATTGGGTCTTTTCAAAGAAGGTTTGCTAGGGGGCCAGGAGATAGCTCCATGGAGTAAGTGCTTACCTGGCAAGTGCAAGGACTTGAGTTTGATCCCTAGTACCACCAAAACAAAACAAAACAAAAAACAAGATGAAGTTCCAAGTATTGACCTTAATTTATGGGCTGGAGAGATAGTTCAATAGAATAAGCACTTGCCTGGCAAGTGCAAGGTCCTGAGTTCAATCCTTGGTACTGAAAAAAAAAAAATCAAAGGTTTGCTAAGAGCTTGTCCATTTTAGTTAATCTTTCAGAGAACCAGCTTTTTGATTCCTTACTATGTATTTTCTTAGTCTCAATTGCATTAATTTCTGTACTGATTTTTATAATTTCTCCTGTTGTACATGCTTTGGGTTTAACTTGCTCTTCTTTTCCTAGAAGCTTGAGGTTTAACATTAGGTTTTTTATTTGAATTTTGTCTTTTTCTTATGTGAGAAGTCACTGCTACAAATTTCCCTCATAGGACTGCTTTCATTGTACTCCACAGGTTCTAATCCGTTATATTAGTATTATCATTTAGTTATAAAAACTTTCCTATTTCTTCTTGGATATCATCTCTGATCCATTGCTTGTTCAGGGTGATGTTATTTAATTTCCATGTACTTATGCATTTTTTATTATGCCATTGATTTCTAATTCCACTGTATTATGGTCTGATAATATGTATAGGATAATTTGAGGTTCTTTGACTTTGATTTGATTCTGTGAGCTAGAATGTGGTCTGTTTTGGATAACATCCCATATGCAGCTGAGGGGGCAGGGAGGCAGCTCTGTGGCACAGTACCTGCCTGGCGAGTGCAAGGTCATGCGTTCAAACCCTGTCCTGCCAAAAAACAAAAACAAAACAAATATGCAGCTGAGAAAAATGTATGTTCTGATATTGTGGGGTGGATCACTATAGACATCTACTAAGGCCATTAGTTAAAAAGTTTGGTTCACATGTGATATTTCTTTGTTTAGTTTTTGTCTTGCTAATATGTTATATTTGTGACAGTGGAGTGTTGAGGTCCCTTGTTACCTTGTATTAGCACTTGATTTTTTAACATTCATGAATATGTTTCATATAGTTGGTTGCATTGCTATTTGATTCATATGTATTTATGATTGTTATCTCTTCCTTCTGGATTGTTCCATTAACAAGTAAATATTAACCTTCTTTGGCCTCTCTGATCGTCTTGGCTTGAAATCTACTTTGTTGACACATAGAAAATCTACTTTGTCTACAAATAAGATAACTCCCCAGGAGTTTTTCTGACTTCAGGGCTTGTGTTGAGACATTTCTTGTGATTCTAATTCAGTTTCCTTTTTAGGTAATTTGGTTTCTGTTCTCTAGCAGCCTTTTTTTTTTTTTTTTTTTTTTTTTTTTTTTTTTTTTTTTTTTTTTTTTTTTTTTTTTTTTTTTTTTTTTTTTTTTTTTTTTTTTTTTTTTTTTTTTTTTTTTTTTTTTTTTTTTTTTTTTTTTTT
>PVJA010024575.1:0-10622 GCA_004027025.1 Myocastor coypus | reverse complement strand
TTTTTTTCTGATTCTGGCTGCATGGAGTTCTATATACCTCATTTATCTGAATTTTTCTATGCCTGAGGAGTTTTCTGCTGTTTTTTCTTTGAACAGTTTTTTTTTTAAATAATGTTCTTTGCGCTATCTTTTGATTTTTCACCGATTCTGATAATCTGCACTTACATTGATTCTGGTATGTATACTTTCAATAAACTTTTTAATCTCCTGAATATGTTTGAATTTGTTTTATGGAATCCAGTTGTTTTCTGTGTTGAGCATTCATTGTTTCCATCACTTTCCTAAGCTCTTATTTATTTATTTATTTATTTATTGTATTTTAGGGAAGGGTCTACTACTAGATTGGCCTTGTGATGATCCTCCTGTTTACAGCCTGCCAAAAGCTGGGATTATAGGCGAGTGCCACCACACCCAGTCTCAAATGCCATCTCAGCATGCCCAGGGATTGGGGCCAGCACGGCAGGCTGAGAGATCAAACCCCGGCCCCTGCACCTGCTTGCTGGCGCTTTAATCTGCTGAGCTATTTGGCTGGCCCTTATTTTTAAATTTATATCCACTCTAATTCACTTTGTCCTTCACCTCTTTATTAGCTATGGTCATTATCTTTTTATTTATCTGTGAGAGTATTTCTGATTTATTTTTCTAGAGCTTCATAAATCTGCTTTGTTCTGCTGCAAAGTTCAGCTGGGTCATTTTTTATTCGTTTCACCTTAGTGCCTTCAGGGAGGGGCACAGTTGGTCTTAGATGAGCAGGAAGTCTCAGGGTTACATCTTGTTTCTGTGTCTTCTCATTTTTTACTTTCTAAAATTTATTTTCTGTGTTGATTTTATAAATTGTTTATGGTAGGTAGTTTTATTATTAATATCAAGTTCTCAGGAAATGCCTACTTTTCAGAGATCTCTTCCAGATGTTGTTGGCTTGTGGTTTTTTAATCAGTACCAAGATTCTGCCTGTTCAATTTCTTAGGGATGAGAAGTTGCTTGCTATTTGACCTAGCATCTAGTAATTTGGTATTGGACTATGGTGTTGTTTATGATCCCCAGATAATTTCAGTATTGTCATACAAGGAAGAACAACTGATCACAGCTGTCATTGTGCTTAAGTAGTATGTCAGTAATAACAGTAACATTGAGCATAGTCTAAAAAATGGCAGACTGTGGCAAGTGTCATTTTGCCACCTTTAACTACAGATATAAGATTTATAGTTATATAAGCAACTATAAAACAAATAAGAAAATTATGTTCAGTAAATATTCCCTTAACAGATCAATTTTACCTTCACTGGAGAAAATTTTACAGATGAAAGTAAAAAAATAGAAAAATAGAAAAGAAAGAGATTAGAAGCATACCTCAACAAAAAAAAGGAAGATTACATAAACTTTTGGAAACTCGTAAAAAAGACAAGAGGGAAAGAAAGAAGGAAAAAATACAAAAAGGAAACAAAACAAGGCCGGCCAAATAGCTTAGCAGAGTAAAGCACCTGCAAGCAGGTGTAGGGGATGGGAGTTCAATCCCTGGGTCTGCCATGCTGGCCCTGCTCCCAGGGTGTGCTGAGATGACAATTAACACTGGGCATGGTGATGCCAGCCTATAATCCCAGCTCTTGAGAGGCTGTAAACAGGTGTATCACTATGAGTCTGATTTAGTAGTGAACACTCTGTAGCCCCTTCCTAAAATACAAAAAAAAAAAAAAAAAAAAAAAAAAAAAAAAAAAAAAAAAAAAAAAAAAAAAAAAAAAAAAAAAAAAAAAAAAAAAAAAAAAAAAAAAAAAAAAAAAAAAAAAAAAAAAAAAAAAAAAAAAAAAAAAAAAAAAAAAAAAAAAAAAAAAAAAAAAAAAGGAAACAAAACACAAAACTTAAAAGCAATGTTCACACTTGTAGTCAAAAGTTATAAGCAAATCAATTTAATATAGAAAACATAGTTTATAGGATTATTTTATAATATTCACCCAAAATGTCAGATGCAGAAAAGTGCAATAGATCCAACTGTGGACCATAGACCTAAAGAATCTATCAGAAAGCCAGGCGTGGTGGCGCACGCCTGTAATCCCAGCACTCGGAAGGCTGAGGCAGGAGGATCGCTGGGAGTTCGAGACCAGCCTAGGCTACAAAAGTGAGCTCAAGGCCAGCCTGAACTGCATAGCAAGACCCTGTCTCAAAAAGGAAAAAAAAAAAAAAAAAAATCTATCAGAGGTCCTGGATCCCACAACAATGTCCTGTATGAGTCTAGCTTTAGGTCTATCCTAGAGCTGGAGTGTCTCTCTCATAGTTTCAAGGTATCTTGTCTTCCGTACTTGCTCCTTCTGAAAGACTAGCCCTGTCTGACTATCTATATTTCTAATTCAGCTGCATACAGCAGCACTACATAAATTTCTGGTAGCCAAGGGGTTATACAGTGGTACTTGGTTCATGAGCTTGATTTTTGCCATGATTCTGGTTACAAACTGAGTTGAGCAAAAACCCAGTGAAATGCAGTGGTTTGGATTCATGCTGACTTTATGGGAAATTTAATTTGGTTCTTGTCCAGTTTGATTTCAGTCAGAATCATGCAGTAAATTGAGTTTGTGAACTGAGGTAGCACTGTATTTATATTGCAAGGCATATTTGTTAAACGGACATTTTATTTATTAAAATTATTGAATCATTTTAATCATCTTTAGAGTTGTAAAGATTTTACAGAATGAGATCATTGAAAGAATCCATAACAATCGATACAAAGTGTTTAGAAAAGCTTTCACACTTGATCTTAGCCAGAGATCTTAGCTAAGAAGTAATTACAAGGATATTTCAGTAAAGATTCAGTATAGCAGTAGGAAAGAAACAGTGAAGCCCAGCTTTATTCTTCTGGTTTGCAGACTGCACTTTCAGGGCCTCCTTACATGTCTTCCTTTAATTTCTGAGTGGAACCCTTTGTGACTCCATAACTCTTTCATTCTGCATGCTTGTAAAAATCAACACCACATTGTTGATGCCAAATTTTGCTGCCAACTAAAGCAATAGCTGGGCCTCAGAGCACAACTGAAATGGATTCTGAGTGCATGGATGGCTGAGTAGTCTGAAATGAATCTAGGGGAACCAGTGTTAGATTTTTGTAATGTTCTGTGTCGGTGCCGAAAGAAAGGATGAGAAGACCTGATGAATTTAGCTCAGAGGACTCACTGAGATTTGTCTCTCTTGAAGAGAGCTCAGAACCCCCGAAGCATCTTAGCGTTATTTTGGGTTAGTGAACATAATCACATGAGGACTACATTCTCCATTGACTTCCATCTTTTCCCTATCACTAGGTTCACACAAATGCTAATTAAAAACATTCCAAGCAGGGGAGGAGACAACCATTAACATCCCGAGCAAGAGAGGAGACAACAAACAAGGAGCCATCAGGATAAGCTGTTATGTGCCTCCTCGAATCCCAGCTTCCCAGAATTCCCAAGCAACAGACTGCAACTATCCCTGGGCTTTGTTTATTGCTCTCTGCTTCTTGAGATACTAATTTCTTATCTCTACATTAGATGAGTCTTCTCTTGTAGGGAACCCTATCTTTCTTCTCACAGATTCTTTTGATGTTTTTTTTTTTGTTGTTGTTGTTGTTGTTTTAGGACTGGGGTTTGAACTCACAACCTAGCATTTGCCAGGCAGGCACTTGTGCCACGGAGCCATCTCCCCAGCCCCACTCACAGATTCTTTTGAATCTGTGATGGATGGCTGGTTTGCTTGTGAGGTGTTTTTAAGCAATATTTTATATTGTCTTTATGGAAAGTAATTTGCTTCTTTTTAATGATAATATTTTTAGCAATCCTCCTTTTCTTTGTCCCAACTTTACAGGGGGAAAAGCTTCTTAGCATTTACCTCTGCTTTTGCTTTTAGTAGAGGATAGGATTATGGTTAGGAGTTTATGGACAGATTTAATAATTAAGTGAAAACAAAATGTGTGATTTTTTTATATTAATCACACTACCTAGGATCTTCCTGAGTTTAGTTTCTTTGCCATTGTGATTCTGACTATTCTACTCTAGTTCACTTTTGTCTTTCTAATTGTTTAAATGTAATGGGCAGAAGCTTCCTTCAGCCTCTGACAACCCTTAGTAAATCTCTCCATTAGCTTTTTATTTTCTCCATTAACTTTTAACAAAACTCACTGAAACCTTTTCTTCTTCATACCTACAGGACCCCCTGTTCCTACATTCCTACTTCTGAGATGGCCATCCAACTGCTGTTGGGAAAATGGGAATGTCAGATTTGGCTTCTTTGAGCTGAAAGGGATCATAGTTGAGGAGCAGCAGATACAAATCTTTAGCAAGGAGGTTCATGTGATGGGCATTGGCAGATAAAGTCTGGCAGTTTTATAGTGGGTTTTGTCTGTATCATCATTTGAAGATTGGCAGTCTCTAAGAAAGAATAATCAAGCTTTACCAAGAGATTAAAGTACATATGTCTGAAGCATGAGCAATAGAAGGCAGAGTCAGATTGAGAAAGGAGCCATGACAAACACTCTTTAAAGGTTTGGAATAACAGTTGTAACCAGCTGTCCCTTAGAACTGTCATCAGGGGCCTGTGATTAGAAGTTCCCCCACCATGTCTATCCTGTATTGTTTGCATACATATCGCTGGCTGTGTATTTCTTTTGTTGAGTGTTCAAGACCAAGTTCAGGGGAGACCTTTGCTTATCATAACTTATCTCCTGATATTTATAATCATTTATATCTATCTATATATCTCAAGGTCAGTTAAGTCTCCCCAGGTATTACTTTTGGAGCCATGGTCAGTGCATTTTCGCTCTCTCAGGTCTTACTCTGTCAGATATATCATCTACCAGGATGGATCACAGAGATCCTGGTTAAGCTGTCATTTTAGGCCATTAACTATAATTGTTCAAGACCTTGATATGTTACATGGCATTTTGTAATCTTAGATTACAGAATGAGAAGAAGAGTCATTTCTCTGTTTCAATATAAGGAGACCTTTTCTGATGAGGTGCCATATCGTGTGAGTTAAACACATGATCATCCCATATCTAGAGGTAGACATCTTGACATCTATGATTGTTGGTACTCACTATGGGTCCTTTACATTCAGTAGAGGCTTTACTACAGTCAATAGGCAAGCTTCAGTGGCATTTTTAGGAAAAATAGGATTTTTAATCTGGGATCATTAAGAATAGGCCACTCAATTACCTTGTATCAGTGGGCTAAACTATGAATTACTGGGCTAAACTATGAATTACTGAGGCTTTCCATGTCTCATCCATGTAGTCTTGTAACTAAGATACCCACCAAGGAATTTCTGAAGTCCTTGACAAGAGAAACAGACCATATATCCAGTAATATTTTGGTTGTTGTGACTCTGCATATTACTGTTTCACTCTAGAAATAAATTGTACTCTCCTTTAAGTGGTATAAAGTAATAAGTGAAAGTTAAGAATAACAGCTCAGATTATTTTTCTGGATTTTGTCTTTTGAGTAGAAACTGTTTTGATTCTCCACAAGTTTAAAGGTATAAGTGGACTCAGATATGGCTTAGATGATCCAGAATTGTATTGTTGGGGTTACCAGATAGTACACAGCTTTAACCTAGAATGATGAATTCAGGAGTTGTGTCCTGTTACCCTAACTACAATGGGGATGAAAAGGATCACAATGTTGGGGCACTTCCAGTGGGCTTTGGTTAGATTTTGTTTGTCTAGAATTTTGACCAGATACAGGGTCCTGGGGCAGAAGTGAGGCTTGCTAGATGAAGTTGGCCCAGGTCCATTTGCCTTAAGGCTGACAGGATCTGCTAAAACTGGGGTTTTAGATCACTTGTCTCAAGGCTTCTTTGGTTTCCTCATTGATTAGGAGGTCGTTTCTGAGAAAGGTCTTCCATACAGGGTTTCAGAGGATAGCTCTGAAACTTGAGTGTATTTCTGGCCTTATAAGTGCCACAAGTAGGAGCTCTTTGCAAGGGGCCTTACATTCTTCTGTCAGCTTGAGCAAGTATCTCTTTGAGTATTCCATTATCCTATTCTAGTTAATGACTGGGAATGCCAGGCACGGTGAAGCTGATACTCAAATGTCCAAGGTTTTCAAGACACCCTGGTAATTCAGAGCACATTGCAGTCCCATTGTCACTCTTGAGACTTCATGGCACTTCAAACCTTGGTATAATCTCTTGGACAAGGACCTTGACTAAATTTTGAGCCTTTTCAGTCTGGGTGGGAAAGGTTTCTATCTAACTTGTATTAGTATTGATCAGAACTAAGGGGTACTAGATATGTTGGCCTCCTGGCATGTGAGTAAAATCAATTTGCCATTTCTCTCCTGGACAACTACCTCAATATTATACTGCTGACAGTCTTAATTGGACATTCTGAAGATTAGTCCTTAGACACTTCACATCTTTTCCCACTTGTGTCACTTCATAAAGTCCTTCTCCTAGAATGGACTTGGTAACCAAGGTAGAATGTTCTTTGGGCCTAAATGGCAAGTATTATAGCCACTGCTAATTACTTTCCATGCTAAGCCTCTTGGCAGACCAGCAACCTTGAGGGTAGCCCATCATTCCTCAGCCTTAAAGGCCCATCCCTGGCTCTTGGCATATAGAATTTCTTTATCAGAGTAAATAGGTGGGCTAGTAGACAACAAATTAATAAACCACAAAAGGGGACATTGTAACTACCAACCAAAATGCAGCTGCCTTTGCCTCTTTATTAGCTCTTTTATTGCCTATGACAGTAGGATTTGTTCCTCTCTGATGTCCTGCACAGTGAATTACTGCCATTTCTTAAGGTAGATCGTATGTTCTCAATGAATTGTGAAATATGTGGGGGTATGTTTAGTGGGAGATCTATTAGAAGTTAACAGATCTTATTTTCTCTAGGTAGCAGTATGAACATGAACCAATGAAATGAATGCTTAGAATCGTGTAAATGTTTGCTCTCTGTAGTTTGTCAACTCAGCACTTGAGTAAGAACAATAAGTTCTGCCTGTTGAGCACTTATATCATGAGGTAATGGACCTGATTCTAACACTCCCTCACTGGCTATCTTGCCTTCCTAAGTCCTTCCTGTATGAATTAGGTAGGAGGGTGCAGGGGTTAAAGCTTTGAGAAGTTTCAGTATTTACATCTGGTTCTTCTACCAAGAGAATCTGATATTTTTGCATCAGGGACCCAGAGTAGACTGCAACATTAAGAAGTCTCCCAATATGGTGAGGGGATGTGATCATAGGGGCCCTTCCCTAGGTGATCTTATGAGTCTCAGAAGCAAATATACGTGCTGCTGCTGAAGACCCATAACCAGTTTGGCCATCCTGGCCACAATATCTGTTCTCTTGCTTAAATAGGCTACCAGCTGGTGACTAGGCCTCAGGGATAAGGTAGGAACCCCTAAAAACTACTACTCCATGTCTCTCAGTTAAGACACATAGTTGTCTTGAATGGGGAACCCAATGTATGGGCTTCCTGTAAGGTCTTCTTGAGAAGGTAGAAAGCCTTTTTCATGTCTGTGCTCCACACAAGGAAATGAGTCTTTGAATTTGTATCTCCTTAAAAAGCTGGTAAAGGAACCTGACTTTTTCAGAATTTCCTGGAATGTAGATTCTGCACAATGTAGTCTCTCCCAGAATGGCTGACAGATGTTTGATATGTTTTGGCAAAGGAAGTTCAAAGTGGGTTCTTGAACTTAGTACCATTTTCCCCTGAGAAATGAGCTGTCCTAAATAGGTGACCTGAGATTGGCAGATTTGGGCCTTCTGTAAGTATACTTTATAAACTCAGGAGGCTAGAAATTTAAGGAGAGACTCGGTTCCCTGCCATGCTTTGTTCTTTGTATCCCCACAGAGCATTATGTAATATTGTTTTTACCTGTTCCTGGATCCATGTGTGTATCAAGACATATCTAAAGAGGGAGAGAGAGAGTCTGTTTTAATAGCAGAGAGGAAAAAAGTCCAAACCTGTGGCTTTACTTTTTTTAAAAAACTGTTTATTATTGTAGCTGAACTTTTAATGGAGGCTTAAAAGAGGGTTGTAACAGTGTTGATCACAGGTCCCTCTAGGACAGAGGATACCAGGAGATCATTGAGAGTTTACCTCACTGAGGAGTATATTTGGTAGCTAGATAAATGGAAATGGGCTGTTGAGACCCACCTGTCCACTGGGGAGTCACTCCAGTCATAACCCCTCAGTGCTTTTTCAGCACTCACTGTTTAATCCAACCAGAGATCTTTCTCCAGAAAGGAATCCCACTACTTTAGTGACCAACATTCCCACTGGGTTCAGTGGGGGATTAATCAGAAGATTCTGGGAAACCTGTCTTCTGCTTTAAAAGTGACAGCTGCTTTAAGAGCTTTTCTCTAACTGGAAGAGTAACCACTATTTTCTTTCTTTCTTTCTTTCTTTCTTTCTTTCTTTCTTTCTTTCTTTCTTTCTTTCTTTCCTTCCTTCCTTCCTTCCTTCCTTCCTTCCTTCCTTTCTTATGGGGTTTCGATATGCAGTTTACCCTGGTAGTAATCTTCCTATCTCAGCCTCTCTCCTGCTGGGATTATAGGCATGCACCAGCATACCCAGTTTCAGGGCTGTCATGGTGTGGTTACAATTCTGGGCCAGCATGGCATGCAGTACCTGAAATTGAAATTGGGACCTTGCACTTACAAGGCAAGTGCTTATTATGCTGCTGAGTTACCTCCCCAACCCACTACTATTTCTTAGACTACTAATGATGGACAGATAAAGATTGCGTGTGTGTATATTTTCTAGATATAATCCATTGTATAGCATTTTACAAATTTACACTTTTGGTTAGAAGCTGCTGTATGACTACATGAGGCTTTGGGGGAACAACTAACATTGGGAGGACTTTGGGGGGACATTATATCATTTTTTTGTTTGTGTGGTAATACTAGGGATGGAACTCAGGACCTTACACTTGCCAGATAAGCACTTATCACTGAGCTATCTCCTCAGCCCAGGGACGTTATATCTAATGTTTAGATAAGACCATAAGAAGCCTATTGTTTCAAATGTTTCCAAATTCCTGTCACCATTTCACCATCACAGGAATGTTGACTCAGACAGTTCACACAGCCAACATTGAAGTTGCCCCTGCCATCATCATCATTGTCATCATCATCATCATCATTATCATCATCACCACCCACCCACACTACTCCTCTGTTATGAAAACTTGGGTCGTACCATAATGGATCATCTTCATCCATGCATGAATTATCTGATGATTCACTTTTAACCTCCTCCAAAACCAGCAAATCTGTGTTTTCATGTTCTGCTTTACTCAAATGGGCTACTTCTACCAGAATAATGAAAAGAAAAAGTTTTTAAAAAACAAATCATAGTGACTATGGGGTAAGGTCTCTCCACCCCTCTGCTTCTTTTCTGCGTTCCTGCGACTAACCTCCCCTTCCGGTCCATAGTCGGGTTCCCAGCCCACCCAAGCCCGCACGACTGCGGGATAAGGTCTCTCCGCCCCTCTGCTTCTTTTCTGCGTTCCTGCGACTAACTTCCCCTTCCAGTCCACGGTCCAGTTCCCAGCCCACCCAAACCCGGCCGGGTCAGGATCCTTGGCCTGCCTTCCCCTCCCCCCCACTTTTTTTTGAACCCCTCCTGCCCAAGCTCCACTACCGAACCCATCATACATCTCGTCTGGCAACCGATCTGGTCTACGAGCCTACCAGAACGCCTCAATTCCAAAGCTCCACCTCCACCTACAGACCACACCCACAGGGCTTCACAGCAGCCAGCAGCCCGAGCTCCAACACGAACACAGGAACTTCTATAGGGGAACCAACTTGGAGGCTCCAGACCAAAGGCCCACAGACACTTATAGCATAACACCACCAAAGTGCAGAGGTCGCTTCCATACAAAATGATAACAACAAGGAGTAGGAGGCAATCTCAGGGCCTGAGCCCACCCAAATCAAATACAGAAGACACTACCATGGAAGAAAATGGGAATCATGCAGATGAAACCTCTGAATTGGTAGCATCTGACGCAGACACACAAGTGCACAAACTTATAGAGCAACTGAGATCAGAGATAACATCTGAAGTAAAAAAAGAAATACATGAAGGGGAAAGACGACTGGAGGAACATATAGAGGACATCAGAGCAGAAATAATATCTAAAGTTAACAAAGACATGTCTAAATCAATAGCATCCCAAGTAGGGGAACCAATACAGAAAAGCAGAGAGGAGAACAGAACAGAAATAATCTCTGAATTAGAGAGAGAAAGAATAACCATAATGACAGACTTCAATACTATTAAAGAAGACATCAATAAAAAAATTAGACGAGAATAGAAAAATGATGGACTCCCTGACGGAGCAATATAGGAAAGACATAGATCACATGAAACAGCTTCAAAGAGATATACAAGAAAATAAAACCTCGATCACAAGTTGGCAGAGCCGAATGAACGAAAATGAAGATAGAGTTTCCAACCTTGAAGACACAGTTGCAGCCAGTGAAAGAGTAAGAAAGGATCTTTTAAAAACAACCAGAATGCAGGAAAAAACAATTCAACATCTGCAAGACGATGCAAAAATGAACAACGTGAGATTAATGGGAATCAATGAGAAAGAAGGAGTCAATACAAATGATATAAAAAGAATATGGGCAGAAGTAATAGCAGAA
>PVJA010024574.1:0-23692 GCA_004027025.1 Myocastor coypus | reverse complement strand
CATATTTTGAAGTCACATGTATTGCCTAATTTTGAATACTTGGTGAACACTGGTGTGAGGCATTTTAGCACAAATTTCTACTTGACTTCCGTATTATTATAAATAGAAGACATAGCAACGTACATAGCAGTGAGTGTCATGATCTGTGCACCATGTATTTTGCTAATTATTTCATGAATACTTGCAGATACATAGGACCACCCAATTTCTGTTCTAATAAGAATCCTTATTATGTTAGATGCATAGACATTTTTATACAGGTGAATTATGCTTTACCTGTATTTGAATCAAGTTTTCAATGACCATGTGAAATCAGTGTTCCTCGTCTCTGCCTGTACGTTCCGATGTCCAATGGAAGTTAGTAAACTGTATATTAAGCAGTTTGTTTGTTTGTTTGTTTGTTTGTTTAGTCTTCTTGAGACAGGGTCTCGCTATGTGGTTGAGGCTGGCCTTGAGCTCACTTTTGTAACCCAAGCTGGTCTCGAACTCGCACCAATCCTCCTGCCTCAGCCTCCCGAGTGCTGGGATTACAGGCGTGAGCCACCACGCCCAGCTATTAAGCAGATTTGTGTGCATTAGAGCACATAAATCTTACAAATATTCTTTTTATTAGTTCTTATTTGTTTAACGTGCAAGGATTCACACATATATTTGGGTCATATCCATCTCCCAATTACCCTTCCTTAAAACCACAGGTCTGGGTTTATAATCAAAGAGGCTTTTTTGTGATAGAATATATTAGATTATTGTTTTAATTTTATTAATTTTAATAGGAAGGAAATAACAATGAGACAGTTTCAAAACATGTTAGTAGAACAACCACTATAATTAATACAATAGATATTGTTGTCTCCATAGTAGTAGTTCAGAGTACAACATGCACACATAAAAAATTTTTCTATAAACTATCAGTACAAATCTTTCTTCTCATTGAACTAAGAGATACTAGCTGTATATATAGTCCAATAGCTGATAATAGTGTATTATCAGCAGAGCTGTCAATGTCAGAAGCTGTTGACTTGAGCCTTTGTGGTTAAACTTTTCTGCTGGATGGTTAACACAAAATTAAAGCACGACCTATATAACAAAAGAATATAACTTTTGTATCTCACAAGGTCAGTCAAATCCCCTTAGGATTTACCTTGAAACCATGTACAGTGTTTTGTAGACCTTTTGTCAGTGTCAGCCATCTGGATAAGTCACTGCCATTGCGTGACCAATTTGCTGTCTGCAAAAGCCTGAGAGAATATTTTCTTTCTAGATGACTCTCCTTAGGCACACTACACATTGTCAGTCCTTTTCCTCTGTGGCCCCATAATATCCTTGAACAGAAAATTTGGGACACCAGTGAGTTATAGGATCTTACGGTACAGGTTCTTTTATGTCCCCTAAGTCCTTACTGACCTAGAGGGACCAAAAATATTGGCTATCTTTGTACACCTTCTTTTTTAACTTTTTTATCTGAAAACTTAAGTTGTTATCTATTCAGAAGAGAAGCTCAGTAATATTATTTGCCATACTTCATTTCTGCTTATTCTAGACTGTTTGTTTTTGAAGACTTGATCTCAAGTAATTCAATTATGCTATTTTCCTAGAGGGTATAAAGTGTGTTCTAGATTGTTATTCTTCTTCTAGCATCTCTGAAGATGCAGAATCCCCTCAGGGTTAAGCCTGAGGTTCCCATGAGTTTAATTAAGGAAGACGTCACCCTTGGACAAGCAGCAAGTAAAGGATTCAACCACACATGCTGTGCCAACACATAAGCTGTAGCCAGCTATCTGTCCTTCTTCACTGAGTGTTTGGCTGTAGAAGCATCCACTCAACTAGCTTCTCACCTCAAAATTACAGACTCAAAGCATAATACAGCAGAGATTTACAGGTTTTTCTCCATTCTTCACACCCTGTTAAAGCCAAAAATGATATTTGTGGGCAAGATGATGTTTCTATCTGGAAATCAAAATAATTTAAAGGTTATTTCATTATTTATTTTATAGAATTGCAAATATTGTTTTAGTAACGCAAAAATACCTTATCTAATAAATTTACCTATTAATCATAAAAATGTTAGTTAATATTAGTTCTTAGACAGAAAACTGCACACAGAAATTTGGATAGTTTTTTTTTTCTTTTTTATATCAAGAATCAGATTTCTTAAGTTTATGTGTCACTCATGGTATTAAATTTAACAATAAAGCAATTTGATAAAATAATATTTTTGTATAAATTAAATAAATTATGTCGCCTGTAAGTACAACACATCATCAGGGGAAGCATTTCCAGGTGTAGTGATGGTGTGTGTGGTATTTTGCTCTCTATATTGCCAGAGACCTCATTGGTATATGAAGTTGATGTCATTAGTATCAGGAGAAATCGCAGATCCAACCCCTGCACTGAAGGGCTGTCAACTTATATACTTCTAATTCTGTAGGAATACTTGTTTGTCATATTCTGAAATACAATTTTCTTTATGCAGGTACAGCACATTTGTCACAATGGATCTCATAAGCTCTTCAAACATCTATACAATTGTGAAACTCAGTTATGCTGTAATGTCCTTTGCATTGCCAACAGATGAATAAATTAATTCCAATCTTTAACACTCCTTGATCTCTCAGCGTCATAAAAACCTAGAATAAATGTGCTTCCTGCAACCTCAGTCTTCCTATCAGCTGATTCCTGGTGTATTTGGAAGATTTGGGGTGCACAGGTGTTTATAAATGTCTTGATAAAACCAACAGCATTATCCTCTAAATATTGTTTAGAATGTTCATAATTAAAAGGTGATGTCAGATGCATAGAGTCAAGTGAACAACTTCAGAACACAGAATGTAGTAGCCAAAGAATTGAACTCTTATAAGTTCTTAAGAATGGTGTGTCAGGTAAGAAAAGGACTGGATTTGGCCTTTGGGATTAACACAGGAAGAAAGAAAAACTGAGGTGAGATCATTCCTGAAAAGGATGTGCTTCAAAGGATAAGTTTCATCTGCTACGTAGACATGCTGCCTGAACAGGACCGCAAAGTGTTTAGTAGTGGACAGACAGAGAAACTGATCATGTAGGAAGTTGGAAGAGCAGTGTCCTAACAAGGATGAAATCTACTGCATAAGCGGAGACATGTGATGTAATAATACAAGGACGCTTCATTGTCCTGTAGGTCAAGAAGGCTGAATTTACGAAGTGAGGTTGGAGAATGTGTCGATGAAGATTTAGATCATGCTTGTTACTGCTAGGATTATTTTCACCGGAAACAGTCAGTGAACATGGGCTCTATGAAGGTATCGTTTTGTTTGTTCCTCTTGCCCTGTCCCCTTCTCTGCATTGTCTTCTCCCTTCCTTCCTCCCCTGCACACCTTCCTCTTCAGCTTGCGTTTTCTTCCTGTCCTTTTATCGCTTCGCACATCGCACTGCTCCTTCCTGCATGGATACTGAGGTAGACCATACTTTAGTCAAACATATATATGTCCATATTCCAATACACATAGACTCACACACAAATGCTGTTGGAGGTATATGGTCTTATATATTTGTTTTATAATGTAATCATCATATACATATTTAAGTGTTTTTTTTATTCCAACGTCTATAGGATTGCGAAACTCAGTTACACTGTAATGTGCTTTGTCATTTCTTAGAGATGAATAAATTAATCCCAATCTGTAACACTTCCTGGATCTCTTAGCATTATAAAAACCTAAAATAAATGTGCTTTCTGTAACATCAGTCTTCCTAAGAGCTGATTTTGTTGTAAATTTCCACTGTGAAAATTTCTCCTAGACTGCTTATATACCTGTACATATTTCAGTGACTGCTTTCTAATTAATAGATTTTATACTTTATGCAGCCATCTCTTCTGTTTGCATTCATCTTTATATTTTTTTAACTTTTCATTAATACTATTTCAAAAATACTGCAGAACCATAGTGTGCACAGCCCCTTATGTACTATACCTTTACTGTTCCTGCCGTACATTCCAAACTACTCAAGTATTATAATGAAAGACACATGTATTTTTACATTCCATAGAGATTGAGGAATTACGCTTCATAAACTATAAAATTCAAACTGAAAAAATACTATCAAATATCTTTTTTATTTTAACTATGTTCGAAACTTTATCATATTCAAAATGTGATTTTTACAGAATGATTTTTTTTTTCATTTTATGTATGTGGTACAGTGTCTCACTATGCAGCCTGGGCTCCTAGTGACCCTTTTGTTTTCAGCTTCCCCAGCACTGGGATTCTAGGTGCATGCCACTACCTGCAGACTCCGCCATCGTCTCAGCACACACTGCGGCAGGGCTGGCATGGCACGCTGCACCAGGGATCAAACCTTGGTCCCTGCACTTGCCAAAGCAGGTGTTCAGTCCACTGAGCTGTCTCACAAGCCCTTGGGATGATGTATTCTTATTTAACTCTGTTAAATTCAGCACTTAATCCTACACCTTTTCATCACTAACTATGACATTTAATGTGCTTGTCTATATCTTTTGCCCTTTTGCTATTGCCTTTTGTATTTTCAATGAATTTTTAAGGTGTTGTATATTTCATGTGCTATCTCTGCTTATGTTCTCTAAAATGCAAATAGTTTATCTAGGTTCATTTCATGTAATTATTTATGTCACATTTGTTTCCTTCATTATATAATTATTTTTGAAGACACAAAATGTGTTAATTAGTGGCTCTCTTATTTGTAGAAATGATTCTTCTATATCCATAAGTAGGAAGTTATCTCTATTTCATTACTTTGTAGTGCATGAAAAGTAAGCTTTGTTTTCATTTTACATTAAATCTTTCATTTATTTTAATTTTCTTTTCTTTTTTAATTTTCTATTTTTTAAAATTTGCTATATGCACAAAATCAGTTGAAAGCTAGCTTTGGGAGTTCTAAATTTCTTTTACAAAATGTCAATGTTCTGCATACCTTTAAATGTTTATTTCTATTGTGCATACACTGTAAGATCACTAAAATTATAGACTTTACCATTTGCACCATTATCACTTGTACTTCCTGAACATAAAAATTACAATGGCCATTTGTGTCTGCATAACAAGTTATCTTAAAATAACATGGACTCACTTTAAGTAATTCTGTTTGTAGATAATTGTGTTCTGAGCAGATACATAAGGACACACAGAAGGACATATGGAACAAAGGAACAATGTGACTGAGTTTGTGCTCTTGGGGCTCACTCAGAGCCTCCAGGGTCAGAAAGTATTATTCGCTGTGTTTTTGCTGATCTACATGTTGACCATGGCAGGAAATCTCCTCGTTGTCATCACTGTGGTGCTCAGCCCAGCCTTGGATAGCCCAATGTACTTCTTTCTTGGTTATTTATCACTTATGGATACTGTTTATTCTAACACAGTTACCCCAAATATGATGATAGACTTACTCCATGTGACTAAAACCATTTCCTTCAAAGCTTGTATGACACAGCTTTTTTTAGAACACTTATTTGGCGGTGCTGAGATTTTGCTCCTGGTGGCCATGGCCTATGACCGCTATGTGGCCATCTGCAAACCCCTGCATTATCTGACTATCATAAACCAACGAGTATGTGTTCTGTTGTTGGTATTGGCGTGGGCTGGGGGCTTTGTGCATGCTATGTTACATATCCTTTCTGTTTACAATCTTCCCTTCTGTGGCCCCAATGTCATTGACCACTTTGGCTGTGACATGTACCCCCTATTAAAACTTGCTTGCACAGATACCTACTTTATTGGACTCACGGTGGTGGCCAACGATGGCATCATCTGTATCGTCATCTTTACAACCTTGCTCATCTCCTATGGGGTCATTCTGCACTCCCTAAAGAACCTGAGTCAGGAAGGGAGGCACAAGGCCTTGTCCACCTGTGGCTCCCACATCACGGTGGTCATCCTCTTCTTTGTCCCTTGCCTCTTTCTGTATGTGAGACCTCCCTCTACCTTGTCCATTGATAAATACTTGGCCATATTTTACACTGTTCTTACACCTTTGTTGAACCCCCTCATCTATACTTTAAGAAATGCAGAGATGAAAAATGCCATGAAGAAACTTTGGGCTGCAAAAGGAAAATGAAGGGAGAGAGATTCATGTCACATGCTTTGCTTGATAAGAGTTACTTCTTGGAAAGTAGTCACTTGTGATTATTTTATTAATCTAAATTTTCCCTCAAGTTTAATAACTCTGTGGCATGAAAATATATGATCCGTATAATTTTAAAGCTATGACATGTATGGTTGAAAATCATTTTTGGTACCAAGTGGTTTTGTCAAGATTGTAGTTGTATGTGCCAAAATTAATATTGTACATTTGTTTTCTTAATGAAAGATTTTCTCATTATTCATAATAAGTAAATCCATCCATTTTCAGAGTTAATAATGTTCAAGATAAATTGGAAGGAATACAGTAAGCAATAATATTTACTCTTTGAGATTCTTGCACTAGAGAGACAATGCAATGATTCTACATGGTCTGTTATATTGCACTTATGCATATGGTGTCTATTTGCCTCTTTTTACATATCATATCCTCAAGTTTATCTCTCTGTATAATGACTAATACTCAGTGCATAAAAACACCTTATCAAGATTTAATTTTTTAAAATATCAAAAAGGTTATTATAAATTTAAAAGAAGAAAGGAATAAAGAAAAAAGAAACATTTCAAGTATTAACTGCTCATTTCAAAACACCAGCAGAAATTTGTGGCACAATCATCCAAACTGCTCCACATATATACCTAAATATATCTTTCCCCCTTTCATTTGTCCTTTTCCTCATCCCAGCATTTCTTTTACATTGAAAAAAAAAATCCCCTTTCACGCTTTCTATTGTAACTTTTAGATTATAATTGTTCTTTCAGGTTCACACACTAGTGGGACAATATGATGTGTGCACATGTGGACCTGATTTATTTCTCTCACCAATATAATCTTTAGCTACTTTGCTTTGTTTACAAAAGCCTTGAATTTCTCTTTTTTGCAGCTGAATAATACTCAATTGTGTAAAAATATCATATTTTATTGTCATATTTATTGTGTAAAAATATCATATCATAAAATATCATTTATTTTATTGTCATATATATCAGTTGAATTATTTCCAAGATTTGAGCTATGACAAACTACCCTGATGAAAGCCACATAAGGTTGTGGTATGATCATTTCAATTATTTTGGAAAATTACCTAAGAGAAGAATAGCTGGCTTGAATGGGACTTCCAATCCTAGCTTTTTGAGAAATTTCCATACTCACTTCCACAGTGGTTGTTTTAGCCTGCACTGCCAATAGTGGGTAAAGTTTCCTTTTTCCCCACAGCCTCTCCAGTATTTGTGATTGGTTGACTTCTTAATGACAGTCATTCTTTCTGTGATCAGATGGTATCTTGACCTTGTTTTAATGTTGAACATGTTTCCATATATATTTACCTTGCATTTGCACGTCTTCATGTGTGAAGTGTTTATTCATCTCCGATGCCCATTATTTTGCTGTGTCTTTGAATTTTTTTGGTGGGATAGGGGCAGGACCGGGGTTTAGACTCATAACCTTGTACTTGTCAGGCAGGCACTTGTGCCATGGAGCTATCTCCCTGGGCCCTGTGTCTTTGCATTTTAGAGGATGATGATGTTTCTTTTTAGTTCTTTGTATGTTCTAGATAGGAATCCTTCATCTGAAGGACAGCCCAGTATTAACACTTACCTGACAAGCGCAAGGTCCTGAGTTCAGTCCCTGATGCCACAAGAGATAAAAATAAAAATAAAAAAACACTTTTTCACAAATGATGTGTTTTTGTTTTTATTCCTTTGGTGATTTTCTTTTATATGCAGAAACTTCAAAGGATGAGATACCAATTGTTGATTCTTTAAAGTATTTCCTGTGCTATTTGATCTTTCTTCATGAAATGTTTAGCTACCTATGTCCTTCATGTTTCTAACTACTTTCTCTTCCAGAAAGTTTAGTGTTTTCGTTTTAATATGCAAATATCTTATCCATTTTCAGTGTAGTTTCGTGCATGGTGATGGGCACATGTCTATTTTAAGCCTTTGGCATGTTGGAAGCCAGTTTCTCCAGCATCACTGATTAAAGAATATATGTTTCTTGCAATGAATATGTTTGAACCCTTTAACAAAGACAGCGTGTGTGTTTGTAGTTGTCCCTACAACTTCTAATCAGTCCCATTGATCCTAAAGTCTGTTTTATTTTTTTTTCCCCACAGTACCATGCTGATTTTATCACAGTATTTTTTAGTATAATTTCAAGTCAGGGATTGTGATGTTTCCTGCCTTTGCTTTGTCACCCAGGTTTGTTTTTGCTATTCTAAGTCTTTTCTAGTTCCTGATAATATTTAGAAATGTTTTCTCTTGATCTGTGAGGTATACTAACATTATTTTGTTGATATTGCATTAACCTGCATTGTTTACTTGGCTCATGCTTATAGAGTTTTTGCTCTTTTCTTTTGTCAAAACTTTTCACTTTCATTGCACTATGGCCCTGTAATATGCATGGGATAATTTTGATTCCTTTGCATTTACTTAAGAATAATCTATGTGTTAGCACCTAATTCGGAGAAGGTTCTATGTGCAGAAGAGAAGAAGGTGTATCGTGATGCTGTTGAGTGGAGCACTCTGTAAAGTTCTACTAAGTTCATTTCTTCACAAGTTTGTTTTAGTTCTGCTATTTCTTTGCTTATTTTTTGTTTCATCGATCAATTTCTTTGTGTCAATGAAGTGTTAAAATCCCTCAGTACAATTATGTTACTGCTCATTAAACTTTTCATGTCTGTTAAAATTTGTCTTATATAGTTGGATGCTCCTATATTGGGTGCATATATGTTTATAATTGTTATCTCTTCCTCTTGCAGTTTTCCCATAACAAGTACGCAATGGCTTTTTTTTAATCTTTTAATTGTGCTTCATTTGAAGTTGACATTGTTAGCTACCAGAATAGCTACCTTGATTTTTTCTGGATTCCTGTGGCATGAAGTATTGTTTTCCATCCTTTCACACTTAGTGTAGAGTTGGTTTGGTTTTCAAAAATTTCTTCAATTGTTCTTCATCATGGTATGATCTAATCTCTCCATAAAATTTGGTATAGTTTTGCAAGGTGCATCAATGTGAGTCGAAAATTGTTTTCCTTGTTTTAAGGGGTGTGTGTGTGTGTGTGTGTGTGTGTGTCTGTGTGTGTGTCTGTGTGCAGGGTCTCACTACACAGCTCAAACTCATGGTGATCCTCCTGATTTCTGCCTCCCCAGTGCTGGGATTACAGGCATGTGCCACTACACCTGATCTTCATTGCTGACTCAGCACACCTGATGGCAGGGCCAGCATAGCATGCAGTGCCAGAAATCAAACCCTGGCCCCTGTGCTTATCTAATCAAGCACTTAGTCCACTGAGCTATATCACTGGCCCGTGAAGGTTGTTTTCTTTCAGGACCTCAAATATCTCACTCCAATCTCTTCTTTAATTGATGGTCTGTGTTGAGAAATCTGCCATGATTCTGATGGGATTTCCATTATAGGTGATCTGTTTCTTGTAACAGCTTTTAGTAGCCTGTTCTTTAGCTCAGTTTCTGGAATCTTAAATATCATGCGTCTAGATGAAGATTTATTTTCATTCTGGTTGGTTGGAGTTCTATATACCTCACTTATCTGAATATCAGATTCCTTTTCCGTGCTTGAAAAATTCTCCGCTGCTACTTCTGCAAACACACTTTTGTGTTAGCTTCAGCTGTTTTGTTGATACCTATTTGCCTTATCTTATTTTTCTTTACATCATCTTGCAGCTCTTGTATTGTTATTTCCTGGTTCCTTATTATTCTTAAGAGATTTTTCTTTTTGTATTTATTAGCTGCAATGCTATCTAAAAGATCTGAAATTCTAGCCTGTTTTCATTCAAGTGGCTTTGACAGCCTTCAGTGGAATTCTTGACGTCCTGGATAGCTCTTAAATCTGTTTCATACATTCTAATTAATTCCTGTATTGGTTATTCAGTGTTTCCATCATTTTCCTATTCGCTTCTCTTTTTTAAAAAATCTGTGTTTTCCTTAGATATATTGAGCAATTCTTTCATGTTTGTTGTCATTTCCTTTTTACCTGAGAGAGGACTTTTGATATGATTTTCCCCACAGACTGATTATTTCTTTACTTCAGTTTCTGTCATCTTAGAAATTTCAGGTGTGTAACTTCCAAGTGAACTCATCTCCTGGACTTCTTTTGGGTGGGCTAATGGTCCGACATTGCCTTTACTCCTTCCTTTTGTCAGTTTTTGAAACCCTCAACATTCTTCCTGACTCTGCAGTCATAATAAGTGGGTGTGGCGTGGGTCAGCAAGGCTCTCATGAGAGTGGCAGGGCAGTGTAGGTTCAGTGAAGCTCCTGATGTGTGGCGTTCAGTGTGGCTTCCTGTCATTCACGGGACAGCGCAAGCCAGAGTTCAAGAACTATCTGATTATAATGGGTGCAGGCTGAAGTTCTACGACACTTTCAATGGTGAGTTGGTACGTGGCAGGGCTCCTCAATGCTCCTGAAGTTTTCTGTGGTAATCAGATCTCCCTGGTGGTCTTCAGGGTGAGAAAGGCTTGGGCTCAGCAGAACTCTGGTGCAGTTGCTGGGGGTCCAGGGCTTGAATTTGAGAATTCATTAAGATATTGACCTCAGGGCCAGCAAGGTAGCTCAATAGACTAAGAGCCTTCTTAGTGCAGGGACCAGGGTTTGATCCCTAGCACCACATACTGCGCCAACCCTGCCCCTGGGCAGGCTGAGCCAGCCACCAAGATGAGATGTGGTGGTGCACGCTTATAATTGCAGCTCTGTGGAGGTTGCAAACAGGAGGATCACTATGAGTTATAGGATAGACATATGGTCTACAAAAGTTTTTCTGTCATTATGGGAATCTCAAGCCATAGGAAAATGAGTGTTTTTCACTGGCAAATCGTGTGATCTGAATAATTATGTATCATCATTTTTATCCTTACAATTATTTCACAGAAACCGAGTATATCACTTGTACTCTTTGCAAATATAGACATAGATATACTGGGTCATATGAAGTGTTTGTTTGTACCAGAGTTTCCATAACTATGTCTTAGACCTTGAGATGTGCAAAGGCCCTGAAGAGAGGAAAGCTGCTCACATCTTGGCAGCCATAAATAGGTAGTGAAGGGGGAGCCAGCGCAGGCTATGCATCCTTCAAGGTCAGACACCATTGTCCAACTCTGCGTCCCCTCGATCACTAAGGAGCCAGTAAATGCCAGCAATCCAGACAAGTGTCTGACTTAGCTCTAAGATAGTTCTGGCCTTCCTGACAAACAATTTTACCTGTCTATGGTACTTAAGTCTTTGCCATGCACTCATCACGAGAAATCAGAAGCCTGGCCAAGACTCCAGAGAGTTGGATATATCAGGAATGTGGAATGTCTCACAAGAAAGCTACAAGCTATATGTAAAGGCATCCCAATACACAGGCCATGTGGGCAGCGAACACCAAGGCCATGGGAGCAGCCATACTTAAATAGTGCAGAGATCTCAGAAATATATGCCTACATGTTTTAGATTGGAAGGCAGAGCTCAAATATTTTTTCTGCTGGATTTCTTGTCTTGATCTGATTCATTTCATTCTTCTTATTCCTATCTTTTGGATATTGGCTCTGGCCATTGTATCCTGAAAGGACTTTACCTGCCTTTTGATTTTTTTTTTTCCGGGGTTCGTAGATGACAGTTTGCCTCGAGTGTCAGAAGAAATTTTGTGCTTGGTCAGCAATGCTGAAATAAAGACTGGTAATTTGGAGATGGACTAAGTACCCTTAATATAATGAACCTCACCCTTTGGGAATTCTTGAGGAATGTAAGGGTTCTGCTCCACAGAGTTCCACCAAACACACACAAAAAACGGATTCGTACATGCCTAGATATAGGGCCTAGTCAGAATGGGTGTTTCACTGGGTCTTTCCTGTAATAGTGTTATTGTATTATTAATTTGTTATAATATGTGGAACAGACACAAGTGAAGTAGTCTCTCCAAACAGTTCCTTTCCTGTCAATGATGCCAAGAATGTAAAGACACATGTCTTCCACGAAAAAATTTTTCATGGGCCTCTGATTTTGTCTGTGACTCAATGACTAGTTAAGAGTATAGCATTTATTCTCTGTGTGTTTGGATAGTTTCGTGATTTTGTTTGATATTTATTTCTAATTTTATTTCTCTTTGATCCAGTAATTTAAATGGATCATATTTCAATGTTTTGGTGTTTATTTAAACATATTTATGACCTAAGATACAGTCCATTTGGAAAAAAGTCCATGTTATTCTGAGAAATGTGGATTCTACTCTTAAATGAAACTCCTGCAGATATCTGAAACAAATACATTTATTTGATATTATGCTTCATCTATAATGCTTGTTTGTTGGTTGATCTATCTCTGAGAGAATATAGGAATCTCATTATAGGACTGGTATTTATCTGTCCTTTCTAGTAGGTTTTGTCATGTGAAAGAAATTGCAGTGACATTTGGTTCATATATATTAATTAGTTTATTGTTGGTGAAGCACTTGGACACCCACTAATCTCTAGCGAGATTCTCCAGTCCTTGTGCTCTTCCTTCCTGGGTAGTGCCTGAAGCTGTGTGTATCTGTCCTCTTCACACTACCTCAGGTCAGACACCGTGATTGTCATTTTGATCCTACTTTTTCTCCTTGATGTTCTAAATGCTCTTATTTCTGTACCTACATCTAACATAGGCTCTTCAGCCCAAAAATTCAGGGGTATCTAGAACTCAGAAGGGAATGTTATTTCTTCTTCAGGGGTTTCCAGGGGTCAAGAGGAGGGAGTTCCTTGGACTCCTAGCTCAGTAGGTTTTAAAGGACAAAATAAAGTATCCTAAAAGAACACTGGAGCTTCATATATGGAAGAAAGAGGCTAGCACAGAAGGCCTCACAGGTCCAGCGCTTGGGATAGTACTGTGGCAGCAGTGTTAGGCCTACTCTGGGATGCTGCAATTTTTCTTCTCTCCCCCAGATCATATTTATTAAAGTGATGGCATGCTTATCACTGCTCCCCTCCTCACCTGCTGCTGAGATTGGTGTCATCCAGTGAGTTTGTTCAACACATTGCCTTCCAGTATCAGGGCTTTTTATTCTTCCTCATTCCTAAGTCACTGCATATCCAGGAAAACATCCTCCAGTGTGCCCAGCGCAGGTAGCTCTAATCTGCCATGATGCTTTTCCTCCAGATTATCATTTTATGAAAATATGAGACCAATGTTACTCTACCTGAGATGCTCATAGGCTTTCTACTACAGAAGATAACAAAAACTTATGTATGTTCTACCATCTATGTTCATCAAGGTTCTTCCTCTAATACTTGTCTCTCTAAGATTAATATTAAAATTAAGTATTCTTTCTCTTCGATCATACCATGCTAAATATGCAAAGGAAATTACACATTTAAAGCATCTTACAAATGCAAAGATATGCCATTGAAATTTTGTGGTTTTGGAAAATGGCTGATAATTTTTTATTAAACTTTATAAGCCTAAAGTAAAGAGCATAGGCAATAACTTTCATTAGTCAGTAAAAACAATTCTACCATGAACTGGTAATTAATATTACTGAGCAAAGTTGGAAATCATTTTACTGAAAGCAAAATATTTAGAGAAAATAGGTTTTTATACAGAATTATAAAATGCTAATAATCAGAATAAGCACATTTCAAGGAAAGCACAAACTGATTTCAATTTATAGAGCCAGGTAAAGCCTTAAAAATTTAAGTGGGAATTGAAATATGCAAAAATGTATAAACATTCTACAAAAGATGATAATTCTTTCCTGAGTATATTAAAGCTATGAAACATAAGGGGATACAGGAAGGCTAGAGAATAAGATGTAGACACGATATCTTGTACAAACAAAACTAGTACAAGTCTTCCTTTTCATTGAACTTAGAGAAAGTATCTGTGCATCTATCCCATCTTGCGTAGAAATACGCATGTCTTTCTTTTTCATTTTTTATTACTTTTAATAAGAAATAACAATGTATAACAATGTGACAGTTTCAAAATATGTTAGTACTACATTTCAATATTTGATATAAAGCATATTGTTGTCCTCCTTTTAGTTACACAGAGCACAGAGAGTAGATGTCATAATTTTTAAAATCATTATTGGTACAACCAAATTTCTTCTCACTGAACTAAGAGAATGTAGTTGTATACATAATCCAATGTTCAATAATCACAGTGGGTTATTGGTAAAAGTGGCAAAGTTGGAAGCTGTTGATTTAAGCCTTCTACAGTTCAGCAGTCTAATCTAGCTTTATATTTTATGCCTTGTAGTTAAACTTTTCTGCTGAGTGGTTAAGAGCAAGTGTAAGCATGACCTGTGCAGCAAAACATGTAACTTTTGTATCTCTAAAGGTCAGCCAAATCCACTCAGGATTTGCTTTGGAAGCATGTACAGTGCTTTGTGGAACTGTTATCAGTGTCAGTCATCTGGATGACTCACAGCCATTGCTTGACCAGTTTGCTCTCTGTAAAAGCCTGAGAGAATGCTTTGTCTAGGTGACTCTCCTTTGGCACACTATGTATCTTCAATCCCTTTGCTCCATAGCCCCATATTCTCCTTGAACAAAAAATTTGGGAAACCACTGTGTTATAGGATGTTATAGCACAGGTTCTCTTATGTCCTGAGTTCCCACTGACTTTAAATGGCTAGGGCCAAAATACTTCTCTTTCTCTAATTTTTGGTCTGTAAACTTATATTCTTAACCCTCCAGAAGAAAAACTTAGTGATATCATTACTCTATAACGTAGGTACTTGAGCATGACATTACTGTTTTTCTGAGTATCAAACATCTTAGACTTAACTTGGACTTCGTATTTTATATCAATCATTGATATTCTAATAAATCTCTATAGAATGTGATAAAAATCAGTTACACATTTTTACACAACTAGAAATCTAAGTATATACAAAATTGTAGTCTGTCAATCCTATGGCACTTCCTTACTCTCATTCAATACTCTCAGCAATGTGTAACAGTAAAAACATTCTTGGAATGCCTGTCATTCTGGTCTTTGAAATGTGTGATGCTTCTAATGTAATTTTGATTACTGTTGTACTCTCTTTCAAGTAAATGGATGTCTTTCATTTTGACAGAAAATTTTTTTACAGTTCAGAGACTATTATTTCTATGGTCTCTTCTATTTAATTTGTTCCTTTTGCTTCTATCTTTTTAGAGATCTATATTTTTTCTTTCAAATTTCTTCTGCCTCTGTGTTTTAGACCCATACAGGGTGAAAGGGCCTCTGATCTTCTATTTTGCTTCTTCTGTTTTTTTGTGATGATGCTTTTAACTTTCCAACACTAGGTATTCTTAATCATTGTTGTCAAGGCTTTTCTAGGAGGTATCTTCTTATCCACCTGTCTCCATTTGAGGGTAGCACAATCCTAGAGCAATATAGTAATGGAAGAGTATGAATTCTCATTTCTCTCACTGGCACTGCAATATCAAAAATTCCAGTATAGACTTACACTTCTTGCACTTTTATCACCCTCCTGTGCACCATGCACGAGGAACATGGTGTGGACATACAATCTTTCTGTGGACACTGCCAGCGTCATGCAGGCAACAATGGAGGAATCTCAGAGGATAGACTTATACTCTTCAAACCAGTTGCATCATCTTGGAGCAATGGCAAAGGTACACAGTGTGTGTTTACATTCTTCCCATTGGTGTCACTATCACAACAATAACTGATATTGCATTTTTTCTTATTTTTGCATGTATATGTGTGTGTTGTGTGTCTTACTAATGATTGGTCTCAAGGCCATAACAGTGAGTTAAATTTCTAACTTATTAAAAATTTTGAAGTGAGGTCTTGCTAAATCACGAAATTACCAATACTTGAGTTGAAACTTCAGTCCTCTTATTTCAGTCATTCAGAGAGTGAGAATTATAGACCTGTTCTGATGTGAACATTTGGCTGGGATCCTGACATATTTGAAATGTGGGGGGACCTGGAAGACGTTATTCCAAGTGAAATTAGCTAGACACAAAGACATACGCTCCATAATATCACCTATATGTGGATTATAAGAGTCAAACTCATAGAAACAGAGAAGAAAATGGTGATTACTAAAGGAGAGGTGGAGACATGTTAATTAAAACATATAACCTTTCAGTTATAGCTTCAATGAATACTAGCCATCTACAGTACATCATGAGTGGTGATGCATAGTTATACTTTAAACATCATAATACATGGAATGCACATATCAACACATCACAAAGTACAATCTTTGTCACCAGAATTATTTCAAACTATAATCATAATTATAAATGACGTCTACTATAAATTTTATGCTTTTACTTTTTTGAATCTCAAGCACAAAATACTGAGTTTAATATTAGTGAGAAAGCGAGGTTTTCTTTTTATATTGTCAGTCAACACACAAAGTATATCACGGATGGACCATTAGGTGCATCTATCATAGCCAACATGTTATTGCATCATCAGCTTTCTTAACAACACAGACTCAGTTAGAGAGAGGCTTCAGTTCCATGTGTAGGTGACGCAATTCCCTACTCAAGATCAGGCTATTTTCAAAACATGTCTCTGCAGAATACCTATGCCTAAGACAAACTCTATTTTTTGAGGTAATTAATTCCTGGGAGAGAAAGCAGCAGAAAATGCACGAGATCCTTGAACTTTGATAACATTGTCCTTAAATAACAATAAATTGCAAAGGAAAACGTGTTAGCTTCCCTTTGCATGTCTAAGGCCAATCATGGGGACAGAGGCTCATTTACAACTGTGTCCACCACACTTTCTCCACTTTTACTGTCAGACCAGAACTCGGTGTAAGAGTTAGTTCTTCATCATTTTTTTAAGTAAACCCACTGCAGTACAGTTTCAAAGTTATTCTTAAAAATGGATATTTGAACTTTGTCAAAAGTAGCAGTAAGTTTCTCTTTTCACACAGCTTTATTTTGGTAGTATCTAAAGTATGACATATAAAAAATTCAGAATGCTCAACATATGCAAATTTTCTTAACTGTTAGTTAGATACTGAACTTCCAGGACAGGATCTTCACCATTTGTAACGTATCTTCCATGGTGAAACTAATTCCTAGAGGAAGTCACCTTGTGTTGGGACTGTTTCTGAATGGCACCAGATGTCGTTAGGATATCAAATTGCTAAGACAGGTAAGGTAAGTTTTTTGAAAATGTTCATGCTAATACAAGATCTTTATTTTTCATAAGTAATAATCATTAGATTTCAACACTAAATGTAGTGATAGTGCCTTATCCCAACCTTAAACAGAGTACATTTTAATGACCTCATTTAGCTCACCGAGACTTAATGGTGTTTGATACACAACTATCTTGATGCTAGACAATGTATTTTTGCCATGAAACATTTCTATAATAATTCGAAGCATAAGGATTACATGAAATGTAAAGGTACTCTCTATAAATACAAACATGAATATTACAAAACTGAATTCAGAAGCTCTTTAATCTATCTACAAACATGAAGAATCCTTCCTTGACTCAGGTGATGGAGATAGTATAGTTTCTTCTGACATCTGTCAGAGTAATACTGTACATCATTATTCCAGTGCTTCTTACAAGTTTGACTATTTCTCTGTCTATTATTACTTGCCTGCCCATTCTCCCCTATCTCTTGCAAAAATATGTTTCCCTAAAGTTACATAAAAGCATGAGTCTGAAGTACTGTGGTAGATGTTTTTATATATACTACGTCTCTCAATGCTTGTAAAGATTTTTAAGGTGATTATTAATGTTTTTACACTTGAGTTGAAGAAATAGGGTTATAAACTGATAAGAAATTAATCCTGTCTAAGACAACTTTGAAGTGAAAAAAAGAAATGAAAATTACTGATTCTAAATTTTATTTATTAAGCTTTTTTGCCGGGTGATCAAGGACAAGTCAAAGCTTAATTATGAGGCATGAAACGCAGAGCTAGATTGATGAGATGAGCTGTAGGAGGCTTGGATCAGTAGCCTCCAACATGGCAAGTTTAATTGGTGGCCCACCGCAACTGTGGAACATTGGACTGTGTATGCATCTGCTTCCTCTTCATTCAAAGAGAAGAATTTTTTCTTTCCTTAGCAATATCAATAAGAGGTGGGTCATGCACACACACTATGCTCTGTATAACTATTGTGAGGACAACGTGCAGAGTGTCAACTGTTAAAAAAAGAAAGAGAAAAAAAATTAATGTTTACTGAAAGTGTTAATGTTTAACGGTTTGATCAATCTTATACACCGATATTTATTAATCTAAACTGATCCGATGATGAAAATATGTAATATAACCATTGTTAAATTTTAAAAAATAAACAAATGGGAAAAAAGAAAAATAAGAAATTTTATTTATTATATTTAACCACTATAGCAGCTTTTTCAACACTTTCCCAAAGAATTGGAGGAGCATATATGTTACAGCAAACTTGACAGAAGAGCTGAGATTATCAGAGAGACACAGATAAAGATATTTTAATAAATGCAAAACTATATTTTTCATAATATTTTAGAATTCACAGATAACTCTGTGTGTCTATGTACATATCCTTTAGGAATTATTCCACTCAAATTTTCTTCTAAACTAGTCGTTATTCTAACTGTAACGGTCCTATGAAAAAATGATTATCAACTTGATATTGTTTATTAAAACATAATAATATGAACTGCAGGTTCAGAACTTAAAGGCAAAATTCACACAAATATGGAAAGTGATTATCAATTTGATACTGTTTAGTATAACATAATAATATAGAGTCTAGGTTCAGAAATTTAAAGGACATTTAAGACATATGGTCTAATGTAATCTTTGCTATAATTTTCATTAGCTGCTTTGTAACAGATATGTTATTTAACTTCCCTATTATCTTTTCTTGTATGTAAATGAAGCATAATTTGTTAATGTTAACTGTGTTTGTAGTGAGAATTAAATCATCAACTATGAGAAAAACATTTAGAATGTACTGCTGTTGGGTAAGCTGCAGTTTCATAATATCATTTCTATTAATAGCTATTAATTTTAGAGTTACCATAAGTATTTACATTGAGTATTTTATGTTACTGCCATTATTAACATTTGTCACTGAGTTTGTTGTCATATCCGCAGGTTGAATGAAATAAAAACCAAACACGCAGGTTATTATAAGTATTAAATGGAATTCTATATGCAAATCATTTAATACTCTGCCTTTCTGACATCTATTAATCACTAGAAGCTGCACATTATCAGGTAAGATGAAGTTAACTGCAGATAAAAAAATAAGCAGTAGGGGCTGGGGAGATAGCTCCGAGGCACAAGTGCCTGCTGGGCAAGTGCAAGGTCGTGAGTTCGAACCCTGGTCCCACAAAAAAAAAAAAAAAAGCAGTATATATTATTTTACCTTCCAATTTCCAATGCTGTTATCCCCTTTTATTAATGATGATTAATATTCCTCTTACTGGTATTTTTTTCTCTCTAAATGTGAAGCCACTTCTCAAAAACGAACAAAGACTTTGTAAGAGTAATACCCAAGCATGGAAACTTCCTGGCATTCCTGTTCATTGTACCACTCATATTCTTAAGCACCTGCTCACATCCACGTTTTCTAAAAAATAAAGGACACACCTAGAGAGAAAACATTCTCTTGGGCTTTCTTTTTTAATTACATTTAATAAGAAATAACAATGTGACAGGCCCGGCGGGATGGCTCAGTGGTCTAAAACGCCTGCTTGGGAGGGCTTGGGCGGCTTCAGGGACCGCGGTTCGATCCCCGGCACCACATGCTGCGCCAGCCCTGCCCTCGGGGCAGGCTGAGCCGGCCATAAAAAAATGAGTGAATAAACAAAGGTTCTGAAACAAGAATAAAAATAATAAATAAAATAAAAAATTCTTTAAAAAAAAAAAAAAACAATGTGACAATTTCAAAACATGTTATAGTATATTTGTAGTATCTGATATAATGAATATTGTCATCATAGTTGTTATGCAGAGCACAGGGTGTAGATGTGATAATTTTTCTAATCATTACTGGGACAAAAAAAATTCTTCTCACTGAACTAAGAGAAAGTAGTTGTATACATAATCCAGTGTTCCATAATCGTAGTGGGTTATTGGCAGAACTGGCAATGTTGGAAGCTGTTGATTTAAGCCTTTTACAGCTTAGCATGATAATCTAGCTTTACATTTTATGTCTTGTGGTTAAAGTTTTCTGCTGGGTGGTCAAGGGCAAGTTAAAGCAAAACCTGTATAACAAAACATGTAACTTTTGTATCTCCCAAGGTCAGTCAAATCCTCTCAGGATTTACTTTGAAGCCATGTACAGTGCTTTATAGAACTGTTCTTAGTATCTGCCATCTGGATAAGTGACGGCCATTGTTTTACCAGTTTGCTCCCTGTGAAAGCCTGAGAGAGTGTTTTCTCTCTAGGTGACTCTCTCAGGCTTTCACAGAGGCCAGAGTGGTCAAGAAATGTCCGTGGCTCATCCACTGTTCATACTGACAACAATTCCACAAAACAATTTACATGGTTGAAAGGTAAATCCTGAGGGGATTTCACTGAACTTGGGAGATGCAAATGTTACAAGTTCTGTTATACAGGTCTTGCTTTAACTTGTCCTTAACCACCTAGCAGAAAACTTTAACCAGAAAGCATAAAAAATAAAGCCAGACTGGTAAACTGAGCTGTAAAAGGCTTAAATCAACAGCTTCTGACATTTCATGTTCTGCCAATAGACCAGTACAATTATGGAATATAGGAATATACATACAACTACTTTCTCTTAGTTCAATGAGAAGAAAATTTGATACAATAGTGATTAGAAAAACTATCATGTGCCCATCCTGTGCTCTGAATAGCTACTACAAGGACAACAATATGCATTGTACCAACTTTGGGAATGTACTGCTAATGTGTTTTGAAACTTCACATTGCTATTTCTTATTAAAAGTAATTTAAAAACAGAATAAAGGACAAAAGTCTTACGTTTACTTCTGTGGCATCTAGGCATCCTAAGTTTCCTTTTTCGACTTAAACCCTTAACAGGGACTGAATCTACTACTGCAAACTCATGCAAATGATTAAAGGCACACAGATGAGCTCCTGTCTCATGAGTTTTTAGAAGTTCTTCTCTATATTTCCTGAACAGAGGCTTCTGCTGAGAGATAAAGGATAATCTTCAAGAGTCAAGAACACTCATTTCCATCACAAGAAAACCTGCTCATAATTCACAGCTCAACTGAATCTTACCATTATTTGACATGATGATGAAGCATAATAAATTCAAGAGCTGAATAAATCTTTTCTCCAGGTAATACAACTCGTAAGAGAAACTCATGGAGAATAGAAACAATGTGACAGAGTTTGTTCTACTGGGGCTTACAGAGAATCCAAAGATGCAGAAAATAGTATTTACTGTATTTTTAATCATTTACATCATCTCCATAGTAGGAAATGTGCTGATTGTGGTCACCATCACTGTCAGCCCATTGCTGGGCTCCCCTATGTACTTCTTCTTGGGCCAACTCTCATTTATTGATGCCTGCTACTCCTCTGTCAATACCCCTAAGCTGATTGTAGATTCCCTCTATGAAAAGAAGACTATCCTATTCAATGGATGCATGATACAGATTTTCGGGGAGCATTTCTTTGGAGGTGCTGAGGGTATCCTACTGACTGTGATGGCCTATGACCGCTATGTGGCCATTTGCAAGCCTTTGCACTATGCAACCATCATGAACCGGAGATTGTGCATCCTTTTAGTTGGAGTGCCCTGGGTTGGAGGCTTTCTTCACGGGGCCATACAGATCGTATTCATTCTCCGATTGCCTTTCTGTGGCCCTAATGTCATAGATCACTTCATGTGTGATCTGAATCCCTTACTCAACCTGGCTTGCACTGACACCCACCTGCTAGGGCTATTCGTTCCTGCCAACAGTGGCTTCATCTGTTTGTTGGACTTACTCCTGCTGTTGGTCTCTTATTCAGTCATCCTTCGCTCCCTGAAGAGCCACAGTTTGGAGGGGAGAAGCAAGGCTCTCTCCACCTGTATCTCCCACATCACAGTGGTTGTCTTATACTTTGTACCCTGCCTCTTTGTGTACATGAGGCCGTCAGACACTTTGCCGATTGATAAGGCAGTTACTGTGTTCTACACCATGATAACTCCCATGTTAAATCCCATAATCTATACTTTAAGGAATGCTCAGATGAAAACTGCCATTAGGAAGTTGTGTAGTCATCACACTATTTCAGATAACAAATAAATATGACTGAATTGCTACAATACTTCAACATCAGCAAAAGGATGTGACATGACGTCACCAAAATTCATAAAATATTAAGTGATATAATTTATAGATTTTTTTTCACTGAAAGTAGTAGAAATTGTGTAAAAAGAGGAAAAAGCCTTACTGGAACTTTCTACGTATATGAGAAATTCTACAAAATTATGGTTTAGTTCTTAATGTAAACAATAAAATGAAATTTCTTCACATATAATAAATAGTAAGAATACTCAGTTTACTTTATTTCAGCAGCACAAGACATAGCCAAAAAAAATCTTTCTCATAAAGATAGAAATATAATAGCACGAAACTTTCTTCTCAATGAAGGAAGAGAAAAATGGTAGTTCAAAGGAAATGATACGGCACACATAAAAGTACTTTTGAAGCAACGGAATAGGTAGTTTAGGGACTTATTCAAACTTCTCCCTTATTCAGACTTAGTTATCATATATATTTATATATTTATACATAATAGCACATATTATATATATATATATATATGTAAAATCTAATATAAAAGGATTTTTTTAGTATTTGAATGTATTTATTCATAGGTTTTATTCTCATAAAAATAATAAAATGCATTGGCATTCAGTAGTAATCTATAATAATGCAGAGGTAGGCCCTGCTATTATCTCCACCGTATAAATGAGGGCACTGAAATAAAGGGGAAGCTTTCAAAGCAGACATATTAGTGAGTCAGTATCTAAAACACCACTGATTTCTCATCCCACAGAATTAACTTTTATGGTACTCTGCCATAAGAATGATGCTATCCCATGAATGACAATATAAAATTCAAATAATTATAATACCATTTGAATCCAGCATCGGTATTGGGCACACAGTATTTATTAATTTATTTTATATTACACTAATATAGTAATTTTTATTATTATTTCCACTTGCTTTTATTTATCATAATTAATGATCTTCTATTTTCTAAGCCATTATGATACATTACTAACTCAAGGCTACAGAGGCATTGGGTTATCTATACACCAATAAGTAAATAAGCAAATGTATACCATTGATTTAAATTTTCTTTTTTTGTGTTACAAAAGTTGTTTTTTATTTTATTTTTTTATCTTTATGTTTATATTTTTTATTTTTTTATTTTTTTAATATTATTTAAATTTTCTTGGAAACCTCAGGTCCATTATTATTGTCCATGTTACCTATGTTAGGTCACTAACTTATGAGAAAGAGAGTTGACTAGAATGAAGTATTAAATGGAAGACAGAAATGTCTCTGCATTATAAAGTTACACATCCTAAAGTACTTTCCTCCTGGAAAACATAGCTGCCACAAAGTAACACGTCTAGTGCTTGACAAATATTGGCTGAATAGGTAAATGAGTAACATAAATGAATTCCACAAAATTTTTTTTTTTTTTTTTTTTT